>CAUYQG010003427.1:0-10781 GCA_963574415.1 Tarsius wallacei
CACCGCAGCCTCGACCTGCTGGGTTCCGGTGATCCTTCTGCCTCAGCCTTCCAAGTAGCTGGAACTACAGGCGCATGATACCACACCGGGCCAATTTTTTGATTTATTGTAGAGATGAGGTCTCACCAAGTTGCCCAGGCGGGTCTCGAACCCACGGGCTCAGGCAATTCACTCACCTCAGCCTCCCAAAGCGCGGGATTACAGGCTGAGCGGGCTTTACATTTTTATTAGGAAGGATAAAAGGAGGGTTAGCCTACTGGCTATGACATCAACATAACTTGCAACAATTATTGGAAGATAGTCGCAAAAAAAAAACCCAAAAAACTTTGCAACCAATCTTCATATTCAAGCTCTAGAACTTAATGTTCCTAACTTACATTTGTCTTAATTTCTTAACAGGAAGTTTAAAAACCACATCAGATAACTTGAAATTTATTTTAAAAGTGATATTGTTCTAACAGCATAGAGATATTTTCTATGATGTAGAGTTTAAAGAAGTATGTGGGGAGAAACAGGATCAGATAAAGAGGAAACAAAACAGTACTAGTGCACATTGGTAGTAAAAGCTTTAAGTGGAGAAGGCCTAACCTATACCTTGCGAGGTAGGTGGTAGAACTCCCAAGTTGTGAATTATAGACTGGTGTGACTTGAAGATTGAATGCTGCTCATGTATGAACTTAAGGAAGTCTCTATATTTTACTGAGCTTCATTAATTCACTCATGGGCAGCTCATCCCCACATTTCCTCTTAGATTTTTTGGTCAGCTTACCTTCTGTCCCAACTATTATTTCCTCTTAGGCAGCTACAATGTTCAGCAACAGGTACAGATCGTTTTTGACAAATGAACCTCAGGAAAAAGCTTTTTTGCATTGAGCAAGTTCTATTTCAGATCAAATAAGTCATGCCCTATTGGTGGGAATTTCCAAGGAAATGCAAGATATTTAAATAATGACAGTTTCTGAGAATCGTCTTTGAGGACTTCTAAACCCTTTCTTCCCCCTCTAGTGACTGTTAGACTACTATTTTCTACAGCTACTATAGTTGTAAGACCTTTGATTTTCAAGGTTACTGGGAAGCTGAGGAGAGGGGGAATAAGAGTAGAACAAATTAAAACTCCACAAAGGTCACTGTTCCCAATTAGATTCACATGTTTTCTTGAATAAGATTAATGTAAGTCTTTGCTTAATTTCCAGCATTCTGAGAAGGTTATTTTTGACAATTTTTGTCAATGTCTTGTTGATTTTATGAAAGAAAGCTTTTTGTAAGTCTTTACTATTCCTGCTTGATGTCCAATTAACATGTAGCTATGATGGAATATGCTTAGCATTTTGAAGTAGAATGTATCTTGGGTAATTTTGTCTCAGGTCAGAATTATGTGAAATTATGTACAGATTTAATCTGAAAAGTGAAAGATGAACAAAAGCTTGTCACATGAAAGACAGGAAATAACTTTTCAGTTAAGGGTAAATAATATTAATACAAGTCTTACAGATGAGAGAAAGAATGGCCCACTAGAGTGAGACTGAAGAATAAAGCAGGAGACAGAGCCATATTACAAAAAGTGAGATAAATGCTGTTAAGTAGTTTGGAATTATTCTAAGTGCAGAGGGAAACCAATAAATTGTTATACAATGAGGAATAACTGCAATTAGACATTCATTTTTTGAAGTATTACTCAGGCTAACAGGTGTGAGATAAACTAGAATGAAGAGTTATTGTAGAGATGATGGCATTGAAGACCAATGTGGTAAAAATGGGGATGAAGAAAAGTTGTTGAATTAAATACATGATTGGGAAGTATAGTCAATGATTTAGTAGATGTGGGCATTTGATAAAAGAAGATGGAGAGACAGAAAATTGGAGAAAGGGGAGATTCAGGGAGGCATTGATGCTTTGATTCATGAAACTGTGGGCAGTGTTCTTTTAAATGAGTTAGAGAACGAGGGATAAAAATCAGATTTAGAAAAGAATAAAAATGATGATTTAAGTTTCTGGAACCTGTGAGAGATTCAACTGGGCATTTGAATAGACTTTTGGATATATGGTTCTAGTCCTAAGCAGAGGAGAATGATCATAAAAATTACACACATACACACACGCGCACACACACACATATTTATATATATATACACATACACACAGGTATGTTCTTTGTCTTTACATTTAAAAAGTGATTTTTCCACTTGCATTGGAAGCAGTGGAATGTCTGCTGGGAGTCAGCATCTGAAGGCTTTCAACTGAATCTTTTTTATTGTATAGCTCTCAGCCAAAGAAAACTGCCTTCTCAAAGTCACACTCTATTCTAGGGCCAGCTAAGTCAAATGGTTGCTCCATGTGGGACCAAAAATGCCTGGACTTCTTGCCTTATATCAGGATGAACTTGAAGGTTTATTAAGCATTAGAGCTCCCTGTGGTATCAGTGAAGGCTTTGTTGCCACTGCATCACAGTTCAATGTCCATTTTTGCCCAATCCTTTCTTTCTCATGCATAGGCATTGATTTTGAGATTCTCCCCTATTTAACATTCTTTCTGCAACCCTCCATCTGAGAGTCTGTTTCTTGTGGAATCTGACCTGTAACACATTTTGAATAAAATTTGGGTACACATTTTCTTAAAAAATTGAAGTATCATTCTCAATCTATTTATTCCTTGCATAACACGTGTAATTTTTATTCCCTAAGAGCCCATACCAATCAATACTACAAAGGAATGAGCAAATGTAGAATTTCCTTGCAGTCTGTATCTTGGCAAGAGCTGCTTTTCCAACTCATTGTATCTGGCATTTAGGGAATGATTTTCTGATAAATACACAGAAATGAACATTTTGCAGGGAATCTATCAGATTTGTAGGAACCACAAAAATAGCTTATACAAATAGAAGCAAATATGTTTCTATTTACTGTAGTCAGAATATGTAGATTCATATTTTATCTCAGCAGCTTCATCTGCCCATTTTTAAAGTAATCACTTCAACCAGGAGAATGGTGTGTTTTGACTGAGAACCTCCCAGGACGATATTTGTGGGTAGATTATTTTCTGAAAGAAATAGGAAGAAACATCCTGTGAAACCTAAACGTGTATCTGGCAATGGTGATTGAGGATATACAGGTCCATATGAATGTATTTTTTGCATTGATCAAATGATTGGTTTGAATGATAGGTGTACTGACTTGAATGTGAATGAATGATAAAAATCAATGAGAATTTAGTACCCAAAAGTACAGCAGAGCATATCTAGTATTAAATTGATGAATAAAATATAAAATATCTTTATTTATCCAGACTTAACTACCAAAAGCACTATTGCCCCATGCATCACAATATCAGAAAAACAAGAACCTCGGGAAATGAAAAATGAATACCATGGCTCCTGCCCTGTGTGTCTACAGTCTAATTCTAAATAAGTAATTTTGTTTTAAAAAACTAATTGTAAAAAAATATAATTACACAACTACAATTACATAAAGTGGTTCATGGGAGAGATTTAACAATAAGCCTTGCTAAGGGGCTGTATGATGAACCAGTTGCAGGCAATATACATACCAATCTTGCTTTGAATGTTGAAATTATTTTTTAAGTTTCCTGGTTTTAGGGAAACTCACCTTCTACTTGTCATTAAAATTTCACTTGCAACCAGATAAGAAGGTAACTCCTATGCATCTGTTTCCTTGGTCAGTTTCTCTTCATTTCACCACAAAAGCTACGTAATTTATAGGAAGTAAATTTAACTTCTTTTCTTAGAAACAAGAATTAGAAATTTCAAGGGTATTTTTGTAGTTATTGGAAGTTTACAATTTCATTCAAAGTATAAGAAAAAGAATGTTCTGAATAAGGTCATAGTTTGCAACATTAATTAGTGTAAGAAAATCTTAATACAAAATATACGTGAAACTAGCAAATAACTGAATTTGTTTTAAGGAAGATAAAATAAAAACATTAATAAGAAGTATAAATATAGAACCCAATGTACTTTAAAATCCTGTGAGGCAGCAAATTGCGTGTGTGTGTGTGTGTGTGTGTGTGTGTGTGTTTAATGTTCATGTCTATATGAGCAACAAGTAGGCAGGGATTATAAAATCCTGTTAGTAGCTACGTGATTTGACTAATATAATTTAGCTTATATATCTGCAGTTAAATCCACTTTTCTGAATATACGATACTTGCACATGAATGTAGCTTGTATTGATTTCTCTTCTTGCCTCAGTTAACCACCAAAACTTGATCGTGATTTAAGTTTGCAGCCTCAAGACTTTTCATATCTTCTCCATAGGAGAATGGTGAAAATTCCAGAAGCAGTGGTATGTAAACCACAGAGGTACAGGGAGGTTGAATACATTGGCTTTTCATGGGTTTTAGGAAGGACCACCTAATTGACAGTGTTAGTCATCACATGCAGTCTGACTATTCAAAGTTTAAAGACTGAGCTGAGATCTGGATTGTGTTTTAATTTGGAATACACTACTATTATTGTTGTTTTTAAATATCTGCTAGTTTACCTCCACCATATTCTTCCTTCAGAAAAAAAGAAATCTTGGCTTTTCTGCCGTAAGTATTCTTCTGAGCAAGTCTTAGAATTATTTCTTTCTGATTTTGTCAAAACGATTATTGATCTGTTGCTATATTCTATATTCAATTCTCAATTCACAAAAAACAAGTGCTTGATTTATTAATTTATATCTTATAGGTACTTAATATTACCACTTAAAAATTGATAATGAATATATAAATTTAGGCATGTCTTCATTAAAGTTCGTAAAGCTTCTTCTTACTGAACTTCTCAGAACAGTTTGACACAGTTGATATTTACCTTTCCGTTATACACTTTCTTTGGCTGCTAGAGAAGTTGTATCATTAATACCATTGGTACAAAAGTCACCACCTTCACAATCTGTGTATCCACTGGCTCTACCATTATCAATCTTTTCATCTGAATGATTCATAAAGAAAGTTTTTTTTGCCTCATATTAAGTTTCTTAGGTGTTTCCTTTACATTTCATAATTGTAACTATCATATGTGGTTTCCTATGTGATCTGATTTGACAGTGGAGGATTTTTGATGAATTATTGTCATGAGCCTGCAATTGAAATTTTTTGCTCACTGGTTAGATTTCGTTTGTTAATTTCTTTCCATAAGTATGTGTGTATATGCAAATAAACATATATATGCATACTCTTATATACATACATGTAATATTTTTTTTGAGTTGGAGTCTCACTGTCACCCAGGCTGGAGTACAGTGGCACACTCACGGCCACCCCAGCATCAACCTGCTGGGCTCCCGTGATCCTTCTGCCTCAGCCTTTCAAGTAGCTGGAACTACAGGCACGCACTACCACACCTGGGTAATTTTTTTTATTTTTATTGTAGAGGTGAGGTCTTGCCAAGTTGCCTGGGCTGATCTCAAACCCGTGGGCTCAGACAGTCTACTCACCTCAGCCTTGCAAAGTGCTGGGATTACAGGCTGAGCTTCTGAGCCCGGCCCATATAATTTTTTATATGTATGAATATATAATATGTACACACAGTTATATAATATATATGTATAAATTAGTCTATTGTTCAAATTATGCTTTTATTCATTGGACTAGTCCTCATTTTTATTTCTTTTTAAAGAAAAAATGAGAAATAATTTAATTTCCAGAACACAAATTAAATTAGAACTAGACACCACAGAAATCAAAACAGAAATTAAAAATTCCTGTAAACAAATGAAAATGAAAAAACATCTTACCAAAATCTCTGGGATGCCAGGAAAACAGTTCTAAGAGGGGAATTTGTATCTCTATGAACTCACATGAAGAATATGGAAAGATCACAAGTTGACAGTCTAACAAATCACCTAAGGAAACTGGAAAAGCAAGACCACAAAAGCCCTAATTTCAGCAGAAGAAAACTCATTCCCCTCTTGGTATATGTGAAATTGGGAAGCTGGAAAAATCCAGGTTTTATTAGATGCATTGACTTCCAGAAAAAAATCAGTTTTAGGAGATTTGAAGAAAGGCAAGAGAAAGATCAGGAGGTTAGGAAGAGAAAGGAAAGAAGAAGATAAGCCATTTAAATTGCAAAAATCCACTGTTTGAGGGCTTCCACAGTATCTGCTCTCCAACCTTCTTCATTCAGAACCCATGTCCCTGCTAGTTTGCCTTAGCATGACTTGATGAAGGAAAATTGCCAAGTTAGATGGTGAGTCTTCGTTTACCACTGGGCAACATTCAAGCAAAGGATACAGAATAATTGGTGAAGCTGCAGGCTAAGGGGAAACTATCTTTAAGTATGGTAGGCTTTCAGAATTCCTATAAATCATTCACATTTGTTGCACAGAAAAACCAGCTAGCAATGACAGGATACCCAGTCCTTGAGCCTAAGGTTCAAAGTGTTCTTCTGCACTTGGCAAGACAGGTATATAATGAAGATATCCTTGTATCCACTTACAGGTGGGGATGTGAGCAATAAGCTAACTGGGTGAATGTGAGCATGAATTGCAGTGGCCTCTGGATTCCTAGTACCTGACTTTTGCACAAAGGAGGAGGAAGACTAGTCTATAGGAACACAATAAATCCAAAACAATGAGTTCCATGAGGCTGTTTCTTTGCATTCAAAAAATACTATACAATATGTTCATGTAACAAATATGCATGTGTACCCCCGAATCTAAATTTTAAAAAAAGTTAACTCAGAGCCAGCATTAAAATGATCTCTGAAAGATGTGGGTGTTTCCCTTTCCTGAGTGTAAAACATATATATATATAAAATATATATAATATATATATATATTATATATATAATATATATATATATATATATATATATATATCATCCCAGCATCAAGCTCCAAGCTTTCCAGAGCTTTGAGATCAGTTCATTTACTAGGCCTCATTCTCATTTTCTAAATTTCTTACCTGTCTCCAAAAGGTGTTTGGGATCCTGGAAATGGCCAATCCCCTTCTTTGTACAGCTCATGTGTACAAATGATCAGAGAAGAGAAACATCATCATGCCCATGCTGGGTACTACTCATATTTGGAGTCCTGGATTAATTCTTTGCTTGTTCTGAGATACAGAGTAGGACAATTTAAGGGTTCCCTCCCCCCAACCCCAGGGTATCAGAAATACATAGAATTACAGTTCCCTGCAAAATTTGGAACTCTGGGATTTCCAGATAATGTTAAAGAAGAGAATGTACTTTATTTAGGGTCAGGAATGTGGTATCCTGTTTCTTCTATGTCTCTAAAAGGTTCCTATGGAACCTCAGAAAGGTCATGTCATCTCCTTCTCAATTTTTTTATTTGAACAAAAGAGACAACAATCCCCACCTTATAGAAGTAATGCTGGCACCACCTGGGCTAGAAATTCATCCAAGCAAGCCACAAATAAAAGCTCATGACTCAAGACCCTTTCCCTCGCCTACCTTTGCCCCAATTACCTTTGAAGGCAGCTGAGTGTCTGTGGTAACTGGTTGACAGCTCTTTTGTCTGGGCACTTGTTACAAGATCAGAGGTGGGAGACTGGAACGGGGACAGAAAAGCAGAAAAAGAATGTTCAAGGCCAGAACTTAATGGTAATTTGAGTTGTGACATTTAGAAATTGTGTAAATTTCTACCCAGAAACTACATGTTGGCCATATCACAGACTCTTTCCCTTGATGCTCAGCCATACAGAAGTACAAGATTTTCTTAGATACAGGCAGAATCTTCTGATAAGTTGGAAAGAACATTGTGTACCTGCATTGTAGCTCTGGCTACCCCAGCACAGTCAAGTTCCCAGAGTTTTTCTATGAAGCATCTGAGTTCATCCATGGGTAGAAAGTTGGGTACAAAGTCTTTATCCACCTTTGATTTCTTGTGTGTCTTATTTAACATTCCATTTTTCTCAGTATTGATTCTCCTTTGCCAATAAAAGCATAACGTCAACTCCAATAAAAAAAATGCCCTCTGACTTTTGTGTATATAAAAAGAGACTGAGCAGGAAGAATTTTAGAAAGGGTAGACGGCCACCTAGCAAACAAGGTAGTGTATTGATCAAATCTAGCACCAAGATCTTGGCATGGGCTTGTTGGTTGAGAGATTGAGGGATTTGTTCACCAAATGTCAGAGAAGGGCATTATCTTGGGCACACACACATGCTTTGGAACTCATTAGAAGAGAGAAGAGTTAAGTGAGCAAGAGCAGGGACTCCCAAGGAGCAGACCTCCTTTTCTCAAACCCTGTCTATAGGAATATTACATGCAGTGACAGAAGATGTTCATATAAAAAATTCTTATTTGTATATCTAACTCTTAACTGTACCCCACAATTCTAAAATAAAAAACATGTTTAAAAAAATTCTTCCCAGGACACAGGCATACTTCAGAAATATTGCAGGTTTGGTGCCAGGCCACTGCAATAAAACAATATTGCAAAACATTTTGTCACATCAATTTTTCCCACTGCATATAAAAAAAAAAATTTATGTTCCTCCCCTCCTCCAAGACATCAGATTAAAGGATTTGTTAGTGTGCCTCATCTACTTGGAAATCGCAAGATAGTCTGTAGAGATTCACACTGTGATCTTTTTTCAAGAAGAAGCACAGGAATTCACCAGGAAAGTGATGGACACTTCAGATCCTAGGGAAGAGATGGTGGGGCAGGCAGCCTGTGTGGTGGCATCTGACTGAGAACTGTGAGTGAAGCCTCAATAGGAAGAGAGCCAGAGAGTATAACTCTGCGATGTGTTTTCCCACTGCAACCCAGGCCACAGAAGAACACCTTATCCCTCCCAAGCCCCAGAGCTAATCTGAGGAGAGACTGTGACACTGTGAGGGGGGAAAAAAGTGCCAGGAAGGGCTTCAGGCATTTTCTCAGACCCTGGACAAGCAAGAGAATACTATTCTTAATCCTGGCTCATACCGAGCTGGTTAGAATTTGGCTGTCTAGCAGCAGTAACCTCTGTGAGTGTTAGGCTCAGGCCAGAGATTGGAGTGCTTGGTCTGGAGTGGAGAAAGGGTCCCCACAGTCAAATATGACTGGCAAGTGTAGAGTATGCTGCAGCCAAGGCACACTGGAATTGGGCTGTCTTCATAGGACTATAAAGGGAAGAGATTTGCCCAAGCTTCAGTTTTGCCCAGGCAATGAGACTGCGGACAGGAACAACTTTACGATCTAAGGCCAGCCTGAGAGTGACTTTATGGAGTTCTCCAGCTCACTCCCTTGGTCCATTTTCTTCCCACCTTCTGTGCCTACTAGGAGTTCAGTATCCCCAAGCTGTCTTCTCTTTCTTCTGAGAGATCATTTCTTCCACAGTATTCAAGGTCAGTGACTCCCTCCTCCCAAACAACTTGCCAAGCCCTTGGCTAATAACTCCCTCCCCTGTCTAACTGTTAAAATATTTTCAATGTGCTCCCATTAGCTCTTTCCCCCAATGCTCTACACTTCTTTCTCTCTCTCTGTGTATACATTTGTGTATATGCATATATAAGTATATATTTATATATGATATACAAATTTGCATATGTATATATGTGTATGGATTTTGATATCTATACACAAAACACCTACTTTTTCATCCAGAAATTCTACCTGTCTTATTTTAATACTCAAAAGAAATCAAGGATTTGTGGATAAAATGCTCAATATGATATTGTCTAGAACATCAGTAATTTGTACAACACAAATACTTGACTATTGGCATTTGTTTTAAGTGAGAGATGTGCTATTATTAAAAACCATGGATCAGAAAGAGGATAGAAGGCATCTGTATTTCTTTTGCTTTTGTGTGAGTGAAAATATTTTTTAGAAGTTGATGAAGGCTTCCAGGTCAAGATGGCGGCGACACAGGCGGAACTGTGAGATTCTCCAAATGTGAGTTCCCCAAAAAGACTCTTGTTTCCCTTCCCCCACCCACTCATCCACAGCCAGACGCATGGTCTGAGGCCCAGGGTCCCTTGGACCCACGCAGGGCTGGCTATTGCATCCCTGGTTGCTCCCCTGCTGGTAGGAAATCTCGGGTCTCAGCTCCCTCCCTAATTAAAACATACCCAGACCCAGCCTGCGATCACTGGGGAGGCTCTGGCTACCCGCCCAACAGAGAAGCTGATTCCATCTCTGACTGAAATACGCTGGGAACAGGCCAGGGCCACTTTTGCTGGAGCTTGGGAGCAGAGCTCTAACCTGGGCCAGAGCACCAGCCATGCACCTCGGACTCAAAGAGCGGAGAGGAAGGATCCGCGAGGGTGAAACTATCATGCCGGCCATTCCTCCAGGCAGAGACATGCATTGCCCTGCCCACCTACAAGCAGGCTCCACCTCCATTCCCAAGGAAAGTCACTAAACAGAAGACAAAGCCACTCCCCTGGGAACTAAGTAACACCCATCTCAGATTACAGCTCAGAAAAAGAAACCCAAGCCTCAGCAAACGGAGCTCTCCGCATTGAATATAAGGAGAGAGGCTAAAGAGCAGAGCTGAACACATTTTAGACACTCAAGAAAGACCCCAGAAGACATGAATTTTTTTTTTCTTTTTTTTCTGGTTTGCCTTTATATAGCTACAAGTACTCTTTGGAATTGGCTTTACTCACTTCTCTCAGGCCTTGTGTCTCTTTTTCACCTCCTAGTTAGTATAGCTGTCCTCCCTTTCACTCTTCTCTCTAACTTCCTACTGACCCCCCCCTTCCTCCATTACTTCGTTCTTTTGCCCCTCCTTTTGTTCCAGGTACCAAACCTACATTCTACTGCACAGAAAGATTGTAAGACAGTGGGAAATAGGCTCCATTGGGCTCATACACCGACAGGTGGATGCAGCCAGAG
>CAUYQG010003430.1:0-14553 GCA_963574415.1 Tarsius wallacei
TTTGCTGTCAAATGCCATCATTTAGTTGTGCAACTACTATCTCAATTAAAGTGGGAACATTTTTCAGCTTATGCACGCAATCCCTCAAAGTTAAGGAAGGTCCGTCAAACAGGATCCATGGGGCTTTCGCCTCCGACATGGCTGCATTTGGCTGAAGTCTTTCTCACATCCGGTGTTTTTCCTGTCCTCAAGTCCCTTTTACCTTACTTTCCTTAGGGATTGCGGCTTCCGGCAATTACCCTGAAAAAGAAGTAAAATATTTTTGAGCAATTACTTTCACCCTTTCTCACAAATTAATGGAATACAAGCAAATATGTGTGGTTTGCATGTTTTCCAAAGGCTTACAGATTTAATAATATAGAGAAAAAAACTCATTTATCCTTTCATGAGTCTCAAAGTATGGCTGTTCATAGGTGGAATTGTAAGAAATAAAAACACTACATGTTCACTCACCACTTTAATTTATTTTAATTGCATATCTCTAATAATACATTTGTTTGATCATTTTTTCAGATTGCCATTCTTTTTAGTTATACTTCTCTCTCTCACTAGCAGAATTCACTGTGGAAAAATATTAACTATTTTTCAATTACTTCCAATTTTACTGTGTGAAAAGTCTCCAAGGGTGGTTTTGGAAGTAGAAATTGGTTTAAACACAGTATATCTTATCATATCTAATTATTCTTACTTATCTCCTACTATTTCTTAAGTCAGAAAAGCATTAGCAATGAAACAAAAGCTGTACCCAAAAAAGTGCTCCCCCAAACTGCTGTTAAATTGTCCAGTGAAGCAAACAATATGGTGCATGTCATCACATTATTTGAAGCGAACTATTAAAACATTCTCAAAACAAAAGAAATATGTCTGTGTTTTCTAGAATAACCATATATCTGAGATTAGAATAATCTACTTCAAAAAATAAATTTTAGTGTAACCAATTTTTTTTTAACTTTCAAATTTTTTTAATTTTAAATTTGTGAGGTACATTTCAGGGTTAGGTATACAAATATTCACTGTGCAGGTACCCTTGTTGATGAGGTGTCCCTCCTTTTCCCAATGCTGGAGAGGGAGTGCAAACTAAATTTAAGTTTATGACCTTTCAGTGGTATTTGAGGTACAACGGGCCAATATTCATAGCAGGAGGTCAAGTTCAGAAAACCAATTAGGAATTGTCATATTCCTGTCTTTAGATTGAAGACAAATCATTCCTTCAGAGGCATGGACTGAATTCGTACCACATGCCAGGAGCTCTGCTAGAAGCTGAAAATATAGCAGAAACACAAGAGAAAAGTTGTCTGCTCTTTTGGATTTAATATCAGACAGTTCAATCCTGCCTCTGCTATCCTTTCATTCCCTCTTCATTCTATGGAAAGGCCAATATATACATAAAGCCCAAAGGTCACTCAACAAACTCTACTGTATGGCAGCAATTAGATTCAACTAGAAATGTGAGCCTTGTGAAAGCATTTTAAAATAATCTACTTGGAGACTTCCATTTATGGGCAAATGGAGTAGGCATCTTTCCCCTACTTTTTTCATGCCAAATGCAATTAATAACTCTGGATAGCATGTGCAAAAACAGGAAGTCTCTGAAAAGCAGACCAACTAGTGACCTAGGGACATTGGGAAAGCTAAAGTGGTAACTTTCTGTTTTTGTTTGTTTGTTTTAACTCTATATATCCTAGACTGGAGTCAAGGAAAGCAACAACTCAGAAATACACCTGGTACAGACCAAAAAATTTCCCATCAGAAGCCTATCTGTCTAGTCAAAGGACCAAGAGTAGAAAACCTATGAGACAGAAAACTTTTAGACAGGAAGTACTTTACTTAAACAACACAGAAAAAAACAATGGCCTATCCATACCCACATTAGAAAAGAATGAATGGGGAGCCAGACTTCACCACTTTGAAGTTCTTATGAGGTGCCACAACACTCCTGTAGGGATGGTTTCAGAGAAAGTCAATTGGGGGGCTGGTCAGTGAAGAGCAGCATCCTCACAATCTCATTAAGCAGCAAATGGGGAGTCTGAACCTCCACTCATCCTCTACTTACTGTGGGAGTGTTAGAGAAGCACTAGAGTAGAGTGAGGACTTGTACTATCATCCAGCAGCCACAAGTTGACCTCCACCACAAGGTCAGTAGAGACTACAAGGAGAAGCCATCTCTAATCTCCACCCTGGCAGTAAGGAGACACGTACTTCTCAGGTATTAACCGAGATTGAGCGAAAAAACTGCACTTGTTCCTCCATTGAAGAGTAATAAAACAATACCCTTTCTCTTTTTTGAGCAGTGTCAAAAAGCTAGTTAAACTTAGAGTCTTTTAATACAAAAGTATCAAGGTTTAAAAAAATCGTATTATACCACAAAAAGGAAATATCTAATACTGAATAACAATGAAAATTGGGAGGTACAAACACTAAGATGTATGTTAGACAGAGATGTTAGAATTAACTGGCAAAGATTTTAATGCAGCCATGAGAAAAATGCTCCAGTAAGGAAATACAAACACACCTAAAATAATTGAAGAAATAGAAAGCCTTGTCAAAGAAACAGAAAACCTAGGCAATGAAAAACAGAATATTAAGAAGAGCCAAATAGAATTACTAGAACTGAGAAATCAGTCACACTCACTTCTAACACCAATTATTAGTTCTGAAGACCCCAGGGCTACCACCGAATTTGATAATTTGCTAGAAAACTCACAGAACTAACTGAAAGCCATTATACTCATGACTGTGGTTTATTACAGTAAAAGGATTCAGATTAAAATCAGTTAAGGAAAGAGTTGCTAAGGATAGAGTCTAGGAGGGTTCCAAACCTGTGACTTCCAGTTGTCCTCTCCTAATGAGGTCATGGACAGTGTTAATACCTCCCATCATTGGTGTGTGACAATACACATGAGTATTACCATTTGGGAAGGTTCATCTGAGCCTTGATCCCTATAGTTATAATTGGTCCTCCGTCACATAGACCTGGTTGGCTACTCAGATAGGTAAACTCAGGCTCCAGCTCAGTCAAGCTAATACCTTGTGACCCAAAGTCCCTGATCTAAATCAGAGTAGTAGGTTATCCAGTGTGGCCCAAAATTCCAACCCTAAGTTACATTGTTATATAATCTAATGTCACCTAAATTATCCCTAGATTAGCAAAGACGTTTTTTATCAGGTATGACATTCCAAGGGCATAGATTTCACCTCTCAGAATCTTAGATCAAAGGCTAGACCTCTTTTTGGTAAGGCAAAATTGTTTTACTACACAAATACCTACAGAAACCATTGAAATAGCAAGGTAGGAAAAATAAAACAGAGAAATTTTAGAAACCTGACAGAATGAAAAATAAATAAATGACAGAATCCATCCCTCTCATATACATAATTACATTTAAAAATGGTGAAAATACAATTAAAAATAAGAGTTTCTGGAACACTGTTTATAAAATTAAATGCATGTATTAGAAAAGAAAGTTTCAAATCAATCACCTAAACAATCACCTTACAAACAGAATAACCAAAGTAAATAGAAAGGACACAAGGAAATTCAGAACAGAAATCAATGAAGTTGTAAACATGTGAGAGGAATTCAATAGAACAAAGAGCTATTTTTTTAAAGATTAATAAAATTGGCAAACCTCTAGCATGACTAACAAAACAAAAACAGAAAAGAAGACATGAACTATCAATATCAGGAATAAAACAGAGGATATCACTACAGAGCCCACAGAAATTAAAAGGATTAGGACAGAGTACTATAAAACAACTCTATATGCATAAATTTGACAAATTAGATGAAAATGACTATTTCTTCAAAAAACACAAACTACTGTAACTTAGTATGAAAGAAATAAACACCTTTATAATTATAAAAGGAATTAGCTTTGTAATTTAAAAACAGCTCCTTAAAATGTACTAGCAAACATTTAAAGCATAATTAACACCAATTATTCAGTCTCTTCCAGAAAATACGAGGCAGACATTTCCCAATTTATCTTATGAAACTCAAATCACACTTAGACTATAATGAGCCAAGGCAGCATAAAACAAACTGTAGACCAATATATTTTATGAATTTTAATGCAAAAATCCACAACCCAAAAATAGATTATTCAAATATGCCCAAATAATATTTGACCAAAGTGCAAAAGCAGTTAAATTCAGGGAAGATAGTCTTTTCAACAAATGGTGCAGGTTCAATTGAACATCCAAAGATAATCAATCAATCAATCAATCAATAAACAACATAACCTCTATTTAAAACTCATACAAAAAGGAAAACAAAATGACATATGGTTAAGTGAAATAAACCTGTCTTTTGTATTAAAAGAAAATTATTGTATGAGTTAAAAATAATTATGAGTTGCAAATCAAGTTGACAAAATCCTACAAATAGAAAGCAGAATGATAGTTACTGGGGTCTGGGAAGAAGAACAAAAAAGAAGTTGTTAACAGGCATAAAAGTTTTGAGTTTCAAGGTAAAAAAGTTCTGAAGATCTTGTTTCATAACAATGTAAATAAAATTAACACTACTGAACTAATCACTTAAAAATAATTAAAATGGCAAATTTTATGCCATAGGTTGTTTAGCACAATAAATTATTATGTAACCAAAATAGATCACAAACTTAAATATAAAATATAAAACTATAAAAAATGTAGGACAAAATATAGAAGAAATTCTTTATTATGTAGATCTAGACAAAGAATACTTAATCTTGACATCAAAAACATGATGCAAAGGGAGACAAAATTGATAAATTGGATTTCCTAAAAATTAAAATATTTTTTCCCTGTGAAAATCTCTTTCTGAGATAAAAAGACAAGTTGCCAAATGGAATAACATTTAGACTATATAAAGAACTCTAAAAAAATCCAATAGTAAAAACCAAGCAATCTGGTTAAAGCACAGGCAAAAGACAGGAAGAGACATTTTACTGAAGACATACAGATGGAAAATAAACACAAGAAAATGTGACCAACATTATTATTCATCAGGTTAATGCAAAGTAAAATCACAATGAGACATCACTATATACCTCTGAGAATAACTACCATGAAAATATGGTACAACACCTAATGCTCATGAAGATACAGAGAAATTAGACCTGTCACACATTGTTGGTGAGATCATAAGATGGAATGGCCACTCTCAAAACATTTAATAGTTTATTTGAAAAGTGTACATGCAATTATCATTTAGCCCTGCAATTGCATTCTTGAGCATTTATCTCAGAGAAAGACTTACATTTATATAAATGTCTTTATATGAATGGTTATAGCAGTCTTTTTCATAACTGAAAAAAATGAAAACAGCCCAAATGTCCTTCAAAAAGGAAATGGTTGAACATACTACAGTGCATCCATGCCATGGAACACTACTCAGCCATATGAATTGTGCTGACTGAAAATATCCACATCGAAAGTTACATACTATATATTTCCACTTACAGAACAATCTGGAAATGACCAAATTACAAATAAATATGGAGCAGGTTACTAATTTCTAAGAGATAAGAAGAGTATGGAGATGGGAGTAATGTGGCTCTGTCTATAAGAAGGCAATATGAGAGGTCATCTGTGGTGATGGAAATGCCGTGTCTTGATGTCTTGATTATATTGATGTCAATAACATGTCATTGTATTTACTATAATTTTGAAAGATGTTACCATTAGAGAAAAGTGGGTAAAAAGTACATGAGATCTCTTTGCACCATTCCATACTATTGCCTGTCAATGTACCATTATCTAAAAATGTAAAATTCAAGTGCAAAAATAATACATGCAAAAGTGAGCATTGGAAGTGAGGCAGGAGTCATTCTTAAATGTTAAATTTATTGGGACATTTTAATGAGAAGCAGAATATTTTTGAGTCTCAAAGTGTCTCATCACCATTTTGCATGGTCGAAAAACAAGCCTATGTTGGAGAAATCAGAAAACACCTTCTTCACTGGTTGATCAAAATTATCACGTATGTATGTTCCAAGAAGTGGAATTACTGGATGGTATGATAGCTCAATTTTTAGTTCTTTGAGAAAATGTCACACCGCTTTCCACAAGGATTGAACTAGCTTACATCCACAGCAACAATGTAGAAGCACTCTACCAAAAAGACACACGCACATGTATGTTTATCCCAGCACTATTCACAATAGCAAAAAATGGAACCAATCCAAGTGCCCATTGAAGTGAACTGTATAAAGAAAATGTGGTACATGTACACAATGGAATACTATGCAGCTATAAAGAAGAAAAAATAATGTTTTTTGCAGCAACGTGGATGTAGCTGGAGACCATCACTCTAAGTGAACTATTGCAAAAACAAAAACTGAATTCTGCATATTCTCTTTCATAAGTGGTCCATAATCACTGGGTATGTTAGCACAAAGGTGGGAACAATGAATGTTAGGCACTGCTAAAGGAGGAAGTCAGGGAGAGAGGATAAGGGGCACACAACCACCCATTGGGTACCATGTCCACTACCAGGAAGAGAGAGGGTTTACTAGAAACCCAAACCTCACCTGCACACAATTTACTTGTGTAGCAAATCCTCACATTTACCCCATAACTCTAAAATTTTTAAAAAAGAAAAAAATTATTATCAACACTGAATCTCAGATAGATGCTATGTGACTCTAGATATGATGGTTGTGATTCCCTGAGAAGGTACATAGTACTCCCACATACTACTCCTGAGAAGAATGTGAAAACTCAATCTAACCATGAGAAAACATCAAGATAAAAAATGAGAAATTTTTCAGTACAAAAAGGTGGGGAGGAATATACTATTAAAAAATATTAATATTATAAAAAACAAAGGCCGTGGAATTTTTTCAGACTAAAGGAGTCTAAAGAGACATAGCAAAAATGAGCAATACCTAATTCTAACCTGGCTTCTGCAGAAATGGGGTGAGGAGATTCTGTAAAGGCCACTATTGGGTAACTGAAGAAAATGAAATATGGCTGTAGGTTAGATAAAGTGAGTGTATCCAAGTAAATTTATAAAGTTGATAACTGTACCACTGTGTGATAATGTAAGAGAATATCCCTGTTCTTAGAAAATGCACACTGACATATTTAGGGATAAGAGGCCATCGCCACAAGTGTAATTTATTCTGAAATAGTTCAAAACTAATTAATTGTACATATATGTATATATCATTATTTATGTGTCTGTGTGTTTTAGAGAGAGGAGAGAAAGAAGGATAATGAGGGGGAGAGAGAGAAGAGAAGATAAGCAAATGAGCTAAAATATTAACAAAAGTGAAATCTGGATTAACTACATATAATTTTTCTTCATACTATTTTTATTATACTAATTTTTGTAACTTTGACACTATCTTAAAATAGAAGAAAATCTAAACCCAAAGACAAAACACTGCTCTGTGTTCAATTCTGTTTCAAGATGAGGCAACAAGATATTTCTGTATGAATGAAGCAAGAACATGGAACCAATCCAGATGCTCATTGAAAACGAACTGGATAAAGAAAATGTGAGACATATACACAATGGAATACTATGCAGCCATAAAGAAGAATGAAATAATGTCCTTTGCAGCAACATGGATATAGCTGTCAATTGCAGATGACAGCAAAAACTCAAATAAGCTTATAAAATAAATGGAAATGATAGGGGACAGGAGTGATTTCAGGCACTTTGGATTTAGAAATTTCGACTACATCAACAGAATTTCATCTTTATCTCTCTCTGGAATCCATATTCTGCTGTGTCATTTTCATTCTTTCAGTTACTTGTAATCCTTGTGATAACAAAGGTGGTCTCAACTGTTTTCTGAATTTAAGAAATTCCTTACACCTAGTAACTTCAGCAGAGAGATTCAACCTGCTCCCTAATAATTTCAGAAAAAAAAAATGGGTTCTTAATGGCTTTTCTTGTATTAAACATCCAGGATTAATCACCATGAGCAGTGTGGTGTAGTGCACTATTTCTATTTGGCCAGGTGGGAGTCACATGACTACCGATGATACCAGCTGGGGTGAGAGGAGGCAGGATTATGAGTGTGAATCACACACAAATTACAAACTACGAGGTGGAAGAGTGGCTCCTAAAAGAAAATCTGGAGTTCTTTTATTATGTAAGAATAGGCAAACGATGGGAAACCAAAAAACACTATGACCACCATCCTAAGATCTTAGGATCACGCTCCATGATCCCCTGCCTCTTAACGCTTTTCCTCATAGCAGTGTCTTTTGTTGCGTCTGAGGAAGAGCTTTTGTGTTACGAGGCTGCCCACAGCAAGAGCTCAGGTATACTTACATGTTCCATAAAGACCCACTCTGTGAACATGGTAGCCTGGAGTCTGTAGGGGTTGTCACTGCAGGGGTTGAGGAGTAGGCAGCCCATTAACTCCACAGGCAGAACTACTTGACTATTTCTTCCCAGTGAAATTTATGACATTCATGAATCCACAAACAGTCTGAGATTTTTCCTTTTAAATTGACAATCTATAAAACCAAAGCTTCCAGATGAGACCTGCATATAGTTTATTTCAGTTGAAAGTTGTATTGATTTTAACAACTACCTGTATTACATTTATCCCATGATGAATGTACAATATATTAATATTTAATAAACATTCAAAATATGTTAAAAAAATAAAATATTCATGAATAAATATTCAAAGATGACCAGAATAATACAATATATTTTCCAAGAGAGGTAATATTATTCTTTTTTTGAAGGACTGCAATGTAATTTCCTTATAGAGCACTTTTGGTTAATTTTTCTTACATTTCAGTAGTGCAAGGATTTAAACTGATAAAAATTTTATTTTTCTGAACTTAATATAACATCATTGTTGGAGAGGAATGATAACAAATACTTCTTGTAAACAGTGCATTATTTGCTGGCAGCAAGGCCAAAGACTTGGTTTTGAGGTAAACAGTAAAATAATTTTCTAAAGAGAGAACTTGTAATTTTCTAAAGGAAGAAGCATCAACTCTAACCAGTAGTACAGTAATGTATTTTATTCTTTCCACAAAATAGCACAGAAAAACAAGACGATATCCAAATGTCATGGTCACATG
Organism: Tarsius wallacei; assembly: GCA_963574415.1. Classification (NCBI taxonomy): domain Eukaryota; kingdom Metazoa; phylum Chordata; class Mammalia; order Primates; family Tarsiidae; genus Tarsius; species Tarsius wallacei. The sequence continues at coordinate 9,040 of CAUYQG010003430.1, forward strand.
ATGATAGCCACTGACTTATTAAACATAATTGTCCTAAACAAGATAATTTTTAGGTCACTATTTATCAAGAATCAGGGAAACAAAATTATTCTCATCTCTAACTAAATTTTCTTTTTGTTGCAAGTTTTTCAAATAAAACTCCCAAATAGCAGAGTATAAATAGCAATTTAATAAACAAAATAAAAATTTATGGTTAAAAATAAAATTCTCCTGAATCACACATGGGACCACGTGTATTTGTTTTCTTTGTCTGTAACCACAATATTAAAGTATACTACTCCTGCCTTTATTTCTCCATTTTAGCCAAACCCTGTGACAGTAATAGGGAATATTTGTGGAACTAAGAGTTAGGCAAAAATGATAAAACTTTGTTAATTTTCTATCATGTTTCCATATTCCTTAACCTGACACATTTTACCTGCAATCTTTTTCCTCATGTCTGCAAAGACTTCTGAAAGATGTTCTCAATAATCACTTTTCAGCATTGTGATGAATGTGAAAAACAAGAATAGAAAAAGTCTGAAAGCTGTGATTTGGGACAGATGGAATGGTGACTCATCTATAAGTGGTTAAATAATTTCAACTTAATAAATGTTTATTTACTAGACTTGTCACTTACATGGTATATTCAGAGTCCACTTCTAGTTAAAGATTTCACTTGCTTAGGCAAAAGATACTGGGCTACGCTGATACAGAAACTTGAGCTCTAGTAGAATGGCTGCCATCCATATGTTATTTGATGACTTACCAGGTAGCTGTATTGTCACAAAGAGATCACCCCTGTAATCAAAACAATGGTAACCAATTCAGTCAAATAAATAGATTGACTCCTTCCGGAATCTTGGTTGGAGAACAGAGAATACTGGACAGTCAAGAGCAGAAAGAAGAGAAGACAATCGATTGAGAAACAGAAAAGGGCTAGAAAGACTTACACAAATACACAGAGAATTACTGAGAATGAACAGTCCTGGGTGGGTAAGAAATTGTGGACAGATGCAATGGTATATTCAAAAGATACAGAGCTGCTTGACTTGTTTCAGAATTTTTCTGTAGTTAGAACTCATGTAGGCATGAACTGAAGGATGGAATTTAGTTTCAACATTTGCTTCTCATCTAATTCTAAACCTCTAGGTCTTGTTTATTTTTAAGGGCTAGTTCTTGGCCCACTTTTCTTTTCTAGTCATATTCTTTACATAGTGACTTAATTTTGACTCTGGGCTTTAAGGTTATCTTTTAACTAACGTTTTTTAAAAGAAAAATCTCTACCAACCTTCCCCTCTGAGTTCCAGATTCAAATATCCCCTTGCCTGTTTGACCTCTCCATTTATGTCTCACTAGTATCTCCACAAGCATGTCTAAAATGGAATCTTTGACTCCTACTCCATTTCCCTCCATCCTTAAAAAGAATACCACTATCCTCTAGCATCCTTTCTAATTCAAGAAATACAGGAGACATTCCTCATTTATCCCTTTCCCTCACTCCCACATCCACTTCCAAGATATATCTGGAAACCATCCACTCTTTTCTAGCTCTTCTTCTATCACCTTAGGTCAAATCACTGTCATAATCTGGGCCACCATATATAACTTCCCAATTTCTGCAGTTTTCTTTTCTTTTCTTTTCTCTTTGAGTTGGAGTCTCACTCTGTGCCCAGACTGGAGTGCAGTGGCCGCTCCCGGCCACTGCAGCCTCAACCTGCTGGGCTCTAGCATTCCTTTCCTCCTCTGCCTTCCGAGTAGCTGGAACTACAGGCACATGCTACCATGCCCAGCTAATTTTTCGCTTATTGTAGAGATGAGGTCTCGCCAAGTTGCCCAGGCGGGTCTCGAACGCCCGGGCTCTGGCAATCCACTCACCTCAGCCTCCCAAAGCATAGCATTACAGGCTGAGCCACCGAGCCCGGCTTCTGCAGTTTTCTTTTTGCCTTCTTATCCTACCCATAGTTCCTGCAGACCTATATTTTCAGAGATTAATGAGATCTACAGCTACCACTACTATTAACTTCTATATAGTTCTTAATATATCTACACAATTTTTACTTGTTAACTCATTTAAATTAAATATGCCATATTGTTCCCTGAGTTACAACTATTTCTGCTGCCTTTAGGACAAACATCAAAATACATAAATTCTTCCTCACTACATAAAAAGTTTTACATGAGGAAGCCACTTTTTCCTTCCCCAACATAAACTTGTCAATCTCTCCCTTCCTATGCTTAAATCATGAAAGTCTCTCCCACAATTCAAAACACGTTAAGTTCTTCTAGATGCAGGATCATTGTGTCTATTGTTCCCTGTGCTGGGAGCCCTCTTGTCTAGATGTTTTTGCCTAACTTGTTCCTTCCATCCTTTAGGTCTCAGCTTCATTGCTACTTCCTTCTACAAGCTTACATTGACCACTATATCTGAAAGAGCCCCCATTCACTCTAAGTCTCATAGTTTGGTTTACTTATCCCGTTGTCCAACCCATAATCAATAACTATTTTCATTATTTAGATGCTAATTTTATGTTTCCCAAACAACAATGTATGTGCTGAGAATAAAGGATCTTGTCTGTCTTGTTCTGTCTTGTACTCCTGGATTCCTAGTACAGTACCTGCCACCCAGTAGGTAATTAGTAGGGTTTTTTTTTTTTTGATGAATAAAGTAAATTTAAGAACTAGTCAGGATAGACCAGCAGCAATAATAAATCAACCCAAAATATTAGTTGTTTAACACAATATGGTTATTCCTTTCTCAAATCACAGTTCAAGGCAAGTCAACAGGGGTCGTAGAAACTCTTATAGCTGTCAAATTTAATTTAGAAACTGACATCTATCTGGATGATGGAAGAGAGGGACAGAAAATGACAAAGGCACATTTCTCCTAAGTTCTTTAGGCAGAAGTGGCATGTGTCGTTTATGATCACATTATAAAATCCAGAATTGGTCATGTAATCCCAACTAGATACAAGGGAGTTGTGGAAAAGTCATTTAACCCTGCATCTAGGGAGAGACAGCAAGTATGCTGAGCATTTAGCCAGTCTTCTGCTGCTCTATGACATCACTATTTGACTTCTCGTGTTGCACCCATTGCACCCATCAAGATGTGGATCTCTGGCTCAGCCTGTAATCCCTTGCTTTGGGAGGCTGAGGTGAGTGGATTTTTTTTTTTTTTTTTGTAGAGATGCGGTCCGAGCCCCACCTGGGCAACTCGGCGAGACCTCATATCGACAAAAAAAAAAAAAAAAATTAGCCTGGTGTGGTAGCGTGCTCCTGTAGTTCCGGCTACTTGGGAGGCTGAGGCAGAAGGATCGCCGGAGCCCAGCAGGTCGAGGCTGCGCTGGCCGGAGCAGCCACTGCACTCCAGTTTGGGGCTACAGAGTAAGAATCCAACTCAAAAAAAAAAAAAAAAAAAAGATGTTGATCTCTGATTCTGTCTTCGGCTTACCTGTTAGCACAAAAAAAACTATAATGTGTATATATTAAACTGAATACGTTTTGCTGATTCATTGATCAAAATGAGTTTGGAAAGACTGAACACATAGCCAGCTTTTTGGCACGAAAAATTCTGGAATAATCAATATACCTGGTTTAAATTACTTTCTTTTAACTCTATTGGCTATGTAGCATCAAAAAAGTAAATTTTCCTGGAGTCATTTTTTCTTCCTGTCAAAGGATTTTTAAATTATCACTATACTACAACAAATTAATAAATTTAATGTGTTAAAACATATATATTTATTTACATGTACATGTTTTTCCTTTTTTATTTTGGCAAAATATACATGACAAAATTTACCATTTCAATTTTTTCTAAGTGTACAGTTTTGCAACATTAAGAACATTCACATCGTTGTTCAATCATCACCACCATCTACCTGTAGAACCTTTTTTAATTTTCAACATAACTTTCAATTTTTTAATTATATTTATTTTTTAATGTTATTTTAATGATGTGGGGTACAACCCAGGATTAGGTACACAAGTGGTCATGTAAAGCTTGAACCTCCCTTTGGTCCCCACTTTGCCTGATTTGAGATCAGGTACCCTTACTGATGTTATGTGTCCCCCCTCCCTTCCCTTGCAAGCATCCTACTACTGTCAATCCTTTTCTTATAGTATTGTGGTAAATGTTCAGGGTCTACTTATGAGTGAGAGCATGTGGTACTCTGTTCTTTGTTTCTGTGAGGGATCACTGAGTATGATAGACTCCAAAGCTATCCAAGTTGATGTGAAGTCCAAATATTTGTTCTTTATGACTGCGTATTATTCCATTGTATACACTTGTATACAAATGTACCACATTTTTTTAATCCAGTCCAGTTTCAATGGACTGAATGTTTGGTTCCATGCTTTTGCTACTGTGGTTAGTGCTGCAATAAACATGTGTGCACAGGTATCTTTTATGTAGAGTGATTTAAGTTTCTCTGGGTATATTCCCAGAAGGAGGATTGTTGGTTCGTATGGAAGGTCAGTTTCCAGTTCTTTTAGAAATCACCACACTGTTTTCCATAGAGGTTGAAACAGTTTGCATTCACACCAACAGTGCAGAAGCATCCCATTTTCTCCACATACTTGCCAGTTTCTGTTGTTTTTTGTTTTATTAATGATTGCCATTCTTACTGAAATTGGATGGTATCTCAATGTGGTTATGATTTGCATTTCTCTGATGATTAGTGAGGCTGAGCATTTTTTCAAGAGTCTGTTGGCTACTTGTATGGCTACTTTTGAGAAGTGTCTATTCATGTCTATTGTTCACTTTTTAATAGGGCTGTTTTGTTGTTGTTGTTGTTGTTTTGTTTTGTTTTGTTTTTCCTTTTGGCATGTTTGAGTTCTTTGTAGGTCCTGGATGTGAGGTCCTTGTCAGATATGCAGGTAGCGAATATTCTATCCCATTATGTGGGCTGTCTCCCTGCTCTCCTGATGAGTTTCTTTTGCTTTGAAGAAGCTTTTCAGTTTTATGAGGTCTTACTTATTTATCTTATCTTTTGTGGCATAGGCATTTGGGGTTTTGATCAGGGATTGGTTACCTATTCCTATTTCTATAAGGGTGTTTCCTGCATTTTTAAAGATTCTTATAGTTTGAGGTTTTACTTTTAGGTCTTTGATCCATTTAGAGTTGGTTTTTGTGTATGGTGATAGGTAGGGGTCCAGTTTTATTATTCTGCATGTGGTCAGACAATTTTCCCAGCATCATTTACTGAATAGGTTCTTCTCCCCCAAGTGTTTGTTGGTGGAGGCTTTGTTGAAGATGAGTTGATTCAGAAATTGAGGTTTTGCTTCTGGAATCTCTATCCTGTTCCATTGGTCTATGTGCCTATTCTTGTAGCACTACCAGGTTGTTTTGATTATTGCTGCCTTATAATAATGTTGAAAGTTAGGAAGTGTGATATTCCCTGCTTTGTTTCTTTTGCTAAGGACAGTTTTGACTATCTGTGGTCATTTATGCTTCCACATGAATTTCTGTATTGTTTCCATGTCTGAGAAGAATGACGTTAGTAGTTTAATGGTTATTGCATTGAATCTATAGAT
>CAUYQG010003435.1:0-18979 GCA_963574415.1 Tarsius wallacei
TTGTCTAATTGCTCTGATTATATTAACAACTGTGCTGCTAATGAGGAGGAGCAAGACTGGTCTTGCTCCTGACATTAAAGGGGGTATGCTTCTAGTGTTCTGACTCAGATACATGCCAGCGTTGACTTACCTTGTTAAGAAAGTAGCCATTATTCTTACATTACATTTCTTAAAAGCAGGAATGTTAGGTTTTATAAAGATGAATATATGGCTTTTTTTCATTTGATATAGTACATTTGATTGTTTTCCTAATTAAACCTTTCATGATCCTGAAAGGAACCTCATGTAGATGGCTTTACTATACTCCTGACTTGTATATTTATCAAATTGTATTTTCTTCTTCATATTGAATTCTTAAAGGAAATCTTTTCTGAAACATGCTATTCAAATGGAATATTTCCTGATCTACAATTTTAATTTTAATTAGTTCCTTTGCAAAGCAAAGAAACAGCTGGGCAGTGATTCCCAAATTTTCCCCGTTAGAGAGAAATTTCCCTGGGGAAACTTCCAACTTATTCTTGACTGGGAGTGGTTATTGAAAAATCTCAGCATATTCTGACATTCCTATTAAACGACTCACATAATATTCACTTTAACAGATGATGAGGGAAGAATGAGAAAGAGGCAGTCAAGTATCTGTGGGATAGTGAAGCTAGAAGCTAGATCTGTGGTGTCTGAGCTGATCAATGTCTCAGGTTCTCTCCCACCAATGTGGTAATATAATGTGTCCTTGAACCCAGGACAATATTGAGAGTAAAAGAAGGAAATAACAGAAGTCATTGAAATTACATAATTTTAAAAGAATATTCTGAAGTATCTATCTGTCAGTCGAAAGTGTTTTTATTATATAATAGCTTACAAATAGTTCTATTAAAGATTATCTTTAAAGGTAAAATTCTTTAAAATATATTCATGTATCTTATGGCAAATTTTAAAAATTATTCTTTGTATATATTTATGTTAATCATTTTCTTAAGTGTACTTGTCTGATTCCAGGTGGCTGACATTTTTCTGGAGAATTCATGGCATTAACTTTATTTTTTCAATATGATCTTACATTTGGTTTTTCATAAAATTGCCTATAATCATATTCAAAGTTGTCCTATGGTTAAAATGCCTGGAATTGTCAACAACGAGGATAGTTCTAATTTCAATTTAAATCTTTTAGAAATATTATCTTAAATACTGTCTTTCAGTCACTGTTTAGAGTACCCTCTTCAGCAGAAAATTTTATAAGATGAAAAGATAAAACATGTAAAATAAGTCATCTTTCTTAATAATTATTTTACATGTTTCATTCCATTTCCAAGCTACAAAATTGTAGGTTCTTTCTATTTCATTCCATTTGGGGACAGAATATAAATGTATCAATTATATACCCTTTTAATAAATTGTGATATTCCACACTTGGGGTTGATTATTTCCAGGACATTATCCCTTATTTTTATAAGTAACTGATTGCATGAGTCACATTAAATATAGGGTTAGAATTACCTATTCACTGTGTGTGTATGTGTTTCTCTCCACCTGTTTGTCTATGTTTCAGTTTGTCAGTCTCTCACTGAGAATAAACACACACAACCAAGACTGACAGTGGAAAGTAGAACTCCATCCCATCAGTCTATAGACCTCCCTAGAGGCTATAATTATCTATTTCTTGAGCTTTGTTCTAGAAATATTTTCTTTCAATTCAAGCATGTCCTTATCCATTTATCATCCATTCATCTGTCTGACTTTCAGTCTGTCTATCTATCAATCTCTACCTATATGTATTTTTTTTTTTCGAGTTGGAGTTTTACTTTGTCACCCAGGCTAGAGTGCAGTAGCATGCTCACAGCCACCCCAACGTCAACCTGCTGGTCTCCGGCGACCCTTCCGTCTCAGCCTTCCAAGTTGCCAAAACTACAGGCATATTAAATTTCTTGTAAGTACAAACTGATACTTTGTGTGCTTGATGATTAGCCCTGTGGGCTAAATAAGATTAAGTAGAATTGTGAATGTAGCTTTCAAATTAGGAGATTCAAGACCTTCAATCAGGCTCTTACCTGTAGCCTGTGGTGGTAATTCTTGTACTTTTTTTCTGTAATCATGTTCCTATACCTTTAACAGACATAGCATTTGCCTCCCATGGTGAAAGATGGGCGACCCAGACTGGCCAGTTTCCACAGAGCTCAATTTAGAGAAGGCCTTTTTGGAAGATATGGGTGAAGTTAAAATGGATGGGCAGAGCTGGAAGGCAGCCATGGTAAGTCTGAAGACGGGTCCAAGAATAGTTCTCAAATAAAAGAAGAGCAGATACCAATAGAAGGAGAAGGAAGAGCCCAAGAGTCACAGAACGAGGGAAATGAGGAACTCAAGCAGTAGGAACCCAAGGAGTAGGTCCAGGGTGGAAAGAGTGGTAGGGTCCTTGGGTGCTGTGTGGAACAGCTGGCTTCATTTCAAGGGCTGGGGAGAGTGTGTATATGGTCTTACCAAGAGGACAGAAAATCTTTTTAATATGGCAAATAAAGTGTTTGTAATGTGATCAGTTAGAAATGTTTTAAAATGTAAAGACTCAATCTATTTATAAGCTGCAGATGTAAAATCACCAAGCTATAGAATTAATTATGTTTCTAGGGAAACTATACATCTTTGTGCAGGGAATAATTTTATTTTGATAGCTTAAAAATACTAATAGAGGAATATTCCCTGGAAGAGAATACATCTCCTCCCATTGACCTTCTACTTCCCACAGCCAAAGGCAATACTTAATTAACATTCTTAGAAGCAAAATACTGTATATACAAATCCACAATAAAAATTAGTTCTCAAAGACATATTTCTAAAAGTCAGCTGAATTGCAATAATTCTTGTAAGTGCAAACTGACGTTTTGTGTGCTAACACGCTAACAGTCTCCAGTCTTGCAAAAGTTCTTTGTCAATTTCCCTCTTAATTAATTAATATATGACTTTAAGTTCATAGTTTGACTTTTGCTATATAACCCTTTTAAAGAATTACTGTACAAAATATTGTTGATTACTTACTTAAGACTACTTTTCTTTCATACAAACCTCTCTTATGAAGGACACTGATTTGGTTGAGACATTCCCTTTCTTCTGTGCTATTCTATATTTAGGGGAGGTGAGCCACAAACTAACTTCTATGGCTAGATTGGTTAGTGCAGTCCATTGGTTCTCAACCTGGAGACATTTGGCAATGTCTGGTGACATTTTTAATTGCTGCAGTTGGGGAGGGTATATTAGCATCTAGTGGATGGAGAGGAGGAATGATTTTAAACACCTTGCACAACAGACAGAACAGTTCTCTACATCAAAGCTGAGGTCCAAAATGTCATTAGTGCTGAGGATGAGAACCCCCGGTCTATTTCAACCCAACTGTGGTGGTCCCCGTCCTAAACCACTGTTGGTTTAAGCATAAATAGCACAATACTTGCTAATGAAATATGAGGGCAAATATTTTTCCATTAATAAACAATAAATGTAAACAAAATGTCTTTACCATTGGATATAGTCATGTCTGGTTGTTATGCACGGAACTCTGGCAGCAACCTTAGTATCACGAGGATGGCTAAAAAGAACTAAGTGGATGTAATTTTTTTTTTGACTTGGCATCTCACTCTGTTGCTCCAGGTTGGAGTGCAGTGACACGCTCATGGCCACCCCAGTATCAACCTGCTGGGCTCTGGCAATCCTTCTGCCTCAGCCTTCCAAGTAGCTGGAACTACAGGCACATGCTACCATGGCTAATTTTTGATTTATTGTAGAGATGAGGTCTTGCCAAGTTGCCCGGACTGGTCTCGAATCCATGGGCTCAATCCACCCGCCTCAGCCTCCCAAAGTGCTGAGATTATAGGCTGAATCATAGAGCCCAGCTGAGACAAGATCTCGCTATGCTGCCTAGGTTGATCTGGAACTCCTGGGCACAAGCAATCCTCCCACCTCAGCCCCCCAAAAATGCTGTGAATATAGACCAGGAATGTGTGCCACCACTCCTGGTCTCTGTACTTTAAAGACCTGGTAGAAAGATGGAGATAAGCTCTGTGTATGCGTGTGTGTGTTTGTGTTTGTGTATGTGGTGTGTGTGTGTGTGTATCTATGTTTAAATATTAGAGTCACTGGTTTAGCCAACTTGAAACTGTCATATCTTAGGGTTTGTTCTAAGAAAAAGAATTTTTTCTATTGTTTAAACCAGCTGATTCTGAGTTTTTTGTTGCTCTTAGTCAACAGCATCCCAATTGATAAAATTATTTAGCATGTACTTGTTTCATAACTAAATTTGAAAACTGAGTAGTTTCATTTCTCTTCTTCATATATTTCTCGTTATTTATTTATTTTGATTTACTAATAGGCTATCTAAAATGTGTGTGTGTAATTTTAGAGGACAGATACATTGATAAAATTTATTAATCTTTGTACGTCTAAAGTATTCCTCTCTTGGCAATGAGAACTTGCTTGGATGTTGAGTTATTTGTCATTCAGTACATTTTAGAGGTAGGTGTTTGTGTTTATGTGTTTAGTGTACACTATCTTCTACTTGATATAGGAGAAAGGTCAATCTGACTCTGTTTACTGTGTGGTCTTTTTTTCTGTCCAGATGCTTGTAGGATTCTTTGCTTATTCTTGAAAGTTAAAAATTTCATCAAGATGTAAAATATAAATTGTTACTTCTTAATTTTGCCTAAAATTCAATGAATTTGTTTAATATAAATATCCAAGTCTGTTTAGTTCCTAGAAGTGGTTTTTCTTATCTAGCTGGTTATTGATTTTCATGCTGATGGATTTTTTTTTTTCTTTCTGGAAAACCTGATTTCCAGATTCAAGATGCTCCTCTAATTACAATGTGTTATGTTCCAATAAATAATAAGTTGAAAATATTTTAAGTCAAAAATACATTCAACACACCTAACACACCGAACATCATAGCTTAGTTAGCCTACTGTGAGTTCAGAACACATTACATTTGCCTACATATGGGCAAAGTCAACCTGGCAACACAGTACACTGTGGAGTATTTGGTGACTTACCCTCATGATCACATGGCTGACCGGGAGCTGTGTCTCATGCTGCCCAGCATTGCAAAAGAGAGTCTTACTAGCCCAGGGGAAACAAAAATCAAAATTTGAAGTACAACTTCTATGGGATGCATATTATTTTTGCACCATCATAATGTGGAAAAATTGTAAGTCAAACCATCATATGTCATCAACTATCCGTGTTGAAAATCTGACACTATTATCTGTGTGTCCCTTATCATTTTCATTTCTTAGCCTCTTCCACGGAGGCCTGAATTTCTCACTTGTTTTCTAACTAGTGGATTTGATTCTTGTAGTAATCAACATATTCTTTACTGCTTTCATTACAGTAAAAAAGTGAGCAATCGTGCTTTTCAATTGGTAACCTATTTTCCAGTTTCAAGTTGTTCTCTGTGGCTACAGATCTTGTTTTTATATGTATTTGAAAATATGACTCTGAAAAGGTTGCAACCAGTTATTCAACCGTGAGAGTGACCTCAGTTTCCCGAGCCAGCATCTTTGCTAGGTTTATGCTGTAGGAGCCTTTGTAGTTCCCCAGGGCATGAAGACTCCAAGGTTTATCACACTTCATGGAAACTCCAGCAAAAATGAAGTCCCCCCTCCCACCATCCCACAATCTAGCTGAATTTTCAGGCCCTACTGCAAACCTGCTGGGGTGCAGATGGAAGGGATCCCTTTATTTACACCCCTTAAGCTTTTTAAAAAATACTTACTAGATGAGGTTTTTTCTTCCTTCTCTGCCTCTGATTTTATCTGTACTATCTTAGAGAGATTCCTTGAATTTTAAGTTTGGCTAGGTATGTCTTTCTGTCATTACAAGAGGTATACAAGAGGACCCCAAAAAACCTAGAATTATCTTTCGGAGAGGAGGCCCCTTGTAGCACAGGCTTCCCCCACTAGGTGAGTGTTCTAGGAGCCCATTGGCATCAATGTACCATCTAGCATTGCTTTGAGAGGCTGCATTCAGCTTCAGTGAATTTTTTTTTTTTTTTTTTTTTTTTTTGGAGAGTCTTTCAGCGCATTTGCCCATTTCATGATGGGTGATTTACAAGAGCACTTGCCCATACCATGCTGAGTGTTCAGTAGTTTTTGACCAAAAACAGCAGGATCCCTGTGCCCTACCTCCCTATTCATCCAATCTCACCCTTTTTTTATTTCACTGGATGAAAAAAGTTCTCAAAGGGGAACATTTTGCTGATGTGGGAGAGACGAAACAAACAAACAAACAAATGGCAGAAGCACTAAAAGGCATCAAAATTGACAAGTTCAAAGATTGTTTTGCACAGTGAAAAAGTGTCTCATTATGAGTATTGCATCAAATGGAGAATACTTTGAAGGTGACTGAAGTTTAGACACATAAGAATAAGTACACTTTTTAAACAAATAAATAAATTCCATTTTTTTGGTGGGGTGTGCTTTTTTCTTAATTATTTCTCTGTTCAAAGGACAGTTTGGAAGAATGTATGCTCAGGCTACCATTTTGTATAGAATGCCATCATTTATCCCACTTTCAGTCGAACCTAAAATGGGTCTGGTGACTTACCCAGACTTATATTAAGTGACAGAACCTGGTCTCAAACTTCAGTGTTATTTTTTTTATTTTTCATTTTTATATTTTTGCCATGGTCTCACTTTATTGCATAGGCTTGAGTGTAGTGACATAATCATGGCTCACTGCAGCCTCAAACTCCTGGGCTCAAGTGATCCTCCCACCTTGGTCTCCTGAGTAGTTGGGACTACAGGTGTGCACCACCACTCCTGGCTAATTTTTAAATTTGTTTTGTAGAGATGAGGTCTCTCTATGTTGCCTAGGTTTGTCTCAAATTCCTTGGCTCAAGCAATCCTCCCGCCTCGGCCTCCCAGAATGCTGGGATTGCAGTCATGAGCAACCATGCCCAGTCAAATTTAGATCTTTTGAACTCTAATTTTATGTTCTTTCTACTATGGAAGGAAATATAAATAATAGTTAAGAGTGAGAGCTGTAGTGAAGGGGAGCAGACAGGTTCTAACATCTGGAGGAGTGGACACATAGGGGAGACGTGACCCTGACCAGAAGATACTTTGAGTGATTCTCCAGTCCTGGTTAGAAGAAAAGCAAGAACATGAAAGGAGCCTTTTATTTTGACTGCATACCTCACAGTGTGAACACTGATTTTATCCCAACTTTCATGATGATTCCTTTAACACTGTCATCATTACATTAACAATTGCCATGATAGTTTATGACTTACAGGAGTCATGTGAGGAGCAAAGATCATGAGACCATTTGTCTCTGCATCTTGTAGATAAGACAACAAATACCAAGATCAAGTGGCTCTCTTTTTTTTTTTTGAGTTGGAGTCTCACTTTGTTGCCCAGATTGGAGTGCAGTGGCATGCTCACAGCTACCCCAGCATCGACCTGCTAGGCTCCAGCAATTCTTCTGCCTCAGTCTTCTAAGTAGCCGGAACTACAGGCATGCACTACCATGCCCAGCTAATTTTTTAATTTATTGTAGAGACGAGGTCTCACCATGTTGCCCAGGATGGTCTTGAACCTGCGGGCTCAGGCAATCCTCTCACCTCAGTCTCCCAAAGTGCTGGGATTACAGGCTTGAGCCACTGTGCCCGGCCTGCTCTCTTTTTTTGGGAAGAAAAAGTAAGTAAATACTAAAAGACAGTTGACAATGAATTCCCAGTAAATATTCGCTCCTCTTATTTATTGTGTAACTATTATTCGCGAGTCTACTAAGCCAAGGAACTAATAAGAAAACGCTTTTAACTACAGGATGGACTAATATAATATCAGGTATTTTCCAAAAATATAACTTTTTAAAGGGAGAGACTTCTTTCAAGATGAGAAGGAGCCAGTTTTGAGAATTTATGATTCAATTTGTTTCAAGTACTAATTCCATTTAAATTTGAACTCCGTTTTGTTGTGTTTTTCTTGACCCAAATTATCCTAGTGAACTGTCTGTTGAGAAGGTGGGTTTATGACCTGAAGAGTCAGTTTGGAAGCTTGACAGGGGTTGTGCTGAAGATACTCTCTGACTCTGACATTAGATGTCACTACAATCAAAGGAAAACAAAGCAAGTAAATGAGCAGTGAAGGGAAACTTGAACATGGAAGGCGAGACATGTTTAATTGTGGTTCGAAATACTTTACTAAGAATCTGTGACATAGCCGGGTTCGGTGGCTCAGCCTGTAACCCCGGCTTTGGGAGGCTGAGGTGAGTGGATTGCCTGAGCCCGTGGGTTCGAGACCCACCTGGGCAACTTGGTGAGACCTCATCTCTACAATAAATAAAAAAAATTAAAAAAATTAGCCAGGCGTGGTAGCGCACGCCTGTAGTTCCAGCTACTTGGAAGGCTGAGGCGGAAGGATCACCGGAGGCCAGCAGGTCGAGGTTGCAGTGGCCGGGAGCGGCCACTGCACTCCAGTCTGGGTGACAGAGTGAGACTCCAACTCAAAAAAAAAAAAAAAGAATCTGTGACATGATAATTTGTATCCACATTGCCAGGGGGAAAAGGAATGTCTTACTAAAATATGGCAACAGCATCCATTTTTCTAAAACAGTGTCTGGAAACCACTCCTAACCACTGTGTGTGTCTTGCTCTTTCTTCCCCTAACAGATAACAGACTGATAGATGCCCCCATGGATTCTCAAAGCAGAATAAAACTAATAGAGTATAAATGTAAATGTCACTAGAACAGATCACCAAATCTGGTTCTTCTTATGGGCCTAAACCTAAAAAAGTCTTCTTTTAAATATTCTTTAGCTATATAACTTATTAGTTATTTTAAAAGTTGTTTTGCTTGGTAAAGGTGTGAAGAATTTTAACATTGACTTTTTTCCCCCTTTTTTCCCCCTTTGCTTTGCCTGACAACTAACACACCAACCTGCAAACCATTTCATGCCAATTGCTGGGAGAGGAAAGACAAGTTATGAGGACCTTGAAGGTCAGGCAGTTTTTATGTTCAAGGTGTCTTCGCATCATTTGCAGTGCTTAGATTATTGGGCCCATGGTAGTTCAACTCTTATTTAATACTTGATTGATTTGATACTTGATTTGGTATTCTGTTGACAGTGCTCATTGAAAAGTAATGGGGGGACTTCACAGCTGTGGGGCAGAGAAACCTGGCGCCAAGTGTGCTGTGACCCTCTGGGTGGCTCGGTCCGTGTCCTCCGTTTTCCTGCCAGTGGGGGTCCGAACTGTCGGTCCTCCGGCCCATCTGCAGCGACAGTGGAGGCCGCAGGGCCTGCGACTGATGGTCTCCACCTGCTACCGGGGCTCTAAAGTGGAATGGCAGCTGTGGGCAGCCTGCTGGGCCTGCTGAGGCAGAGTGCCCGGAGGGCAGCAGCCCCACATCCCGCTACCTGCATGTGTGCTCCCGGTGGGCCGACAGCAGTAAGGCCTCGCTCACTTGTGTGCGCCCTCAGGCCTATGCGTACCTCTACCCTGGGAGGCTGGTGATGCAGGACGGCTCCGCCATCCACGTCCGCTACAGGGAGGCACGACACATGTTGGCGATGCCAGTTGACCTGGATGTCCTGTCTCTCGAGGAGCGCCGGGCCAGCTCCAGTCCAGGAAGAAGTGTGAGCAGGAGGCAGGTGGCTACCTTGACCTGGAACGCTACCAGCGACTCTGGACCTGGCTCAGGAAGTGACTGCCGCTTGGGCTGCCCACGGCAGGAGGGCATGTCCTTCTGGGAGTGGGGTGGGGAGTAGGAGGTTGGAAGTGACTTAACTCAGACCAGAAATTCTAGTGATGCTGTGAATCTACTGTAATAACTAAGCTGTTCTGGACACATATTTTGAAACCAAACTTATAGCTAAATTATCTGGGTTATATTAGTCTTTGCATGCATTAGATACTGTTATTTTTTTATAACAGGAAAGACGGCAGATTATATGCAACGGAGGGGGACCCCCCAAAAACCCAGAATTCTCTTTCGGAGGGCAGGAACCTTGTAGTACAAGCTTCCCCCACTATGTAAGTGTTCTAGGAACCCATCGGTATTAGTGTACCAGCTAGTGTTGTTGAGAGGCTGTATTGTGGAATAAACGTCCCAAGTTGTGGCAAACAGGTGACTGGTTCTTCTACCATGACAATGCACCTACCCACGCTGTGCAGAGTGTTCAGCCGTTCCATTTTTGACCCAAAATGGCATGACCCTCGTGCCCCACTCTCCCTATTCACCTAATCTCACCCTGAATGACTTTTTTTTTGTTTCTCCAGATGAAAAAAGTCCTCAAGGGGAAAGATTTTGCTGATGTAGAAAAAGTGACACAGAAAACAACAGAAGCACTAAAAGGCATCAAAACTGACAAGTTCAAAAGTTGTTTAGAGCAGTGAAAAAGCATCCCGATAGGTGTATTGCATCAAATGGAGAGTACTTTGAAGGTGACTGGAGCTTAAACGTGTAAGCATAATACACATTTTTAAATAAACAAATTTCATTTGGGGGAGTTCCTCTCGTGTGTCTCAATCTGCCTCTATCAAGCTGTTTTAACACTTACGCCCAAAGTTTACTGTCAGAAGTAGGGATGTGTCATGCAATTAAAAAAAAATGTATTCTTTGGCATTATGACTTTAAGAGTTAATTATTATCATACTGATTAAGAACCTTGTCTCACCAATCCCAGGCACCTGGCTAGCGGGAATTGGCTTTTGTTGGGATTTTTTTGGATGGTCCGCATCTGCTTATGTTTTTGGCTTGCTAGCTTCTTTTGCACTAAATCTGGAATAGAAGAGGCAAAAAGAAAATCCAAGAAACTCACCACCACATTGTCTGTCAGTGCCTGAGGTCTCTAGCTTGCTTGCTTTCTTCTCCCTACCTTCTTGAGTGTTCTTATGTTCATTTCATATATAGTGGCCAGAGTTTTTAGTTGTGCTTAGTGAGAATAGTAGGAATAAGTACTTCTACTCCAGATTTCCAGAAATGGAATGGAAAACATTTAATTAGGAGTTCATTTTTGTTAAATTGGCATTATGCTACTCAGGTTTTCTATTTCTTCTTGAGCCAGTTACTATAATGTGAATATTTTTGAAGAATTTGGCCATGTCATGTAGGTATTCAAACTTGTTGGAATACAGTTGTTCATAATGTTCTTTTCTTATGCCAAAAGTCTGTGTAGTGATGTTTCTTTCATTTCTGATACAGGCAATGTGTTCCTTTCTCTTTTTTCTAAATAAGTCTAGATTATAGTTTATACATCGTATTAGTCATTTTATTGAACCAGACTTTGGTTCCACTGACTTTTCTCTATTTTCTATAATCTATTTTACTGACTTATGCTGCACTTTATTATTTTTTGTATTTCTGATTTTGCGCCATTTAATTTGCTCTTTATTTTCTGACTTCTTAAGGAAGAAATATATGACACTTATTTCACACCTGTCTTTTCTTTTTTGATTTAATTTGATTTAATTTACTATCTTAAAGGTTTCTTTTGCTGTGTAAAAACTCTTCAGTGTGATAAGCCCCCACCTGTCAATCTTGGCTTTCGTTGCATTTGCTTTTGAGGACTTGGCTGAGAATTCATTGCCTACTCCAATGTCCAGGAGGGTGTTCCCTATGCTTTTTTCTAAGATTCTTATAGTTTGAGGTTTTACATTTAAGTCCTTGATCCACTTTGAGTTAATTTTGTATATAGCGATAGGTAGGAGTCCAGTTTTATTCTTCTGCATGTGGCTAACCAGTTTTCCCAGCACTATTTGCTAAATGTGGTTTCCTTTCCCCAGTGTTTGTTATTGATGACTTTGTCGAAGATGAGTTGGTTGAGGGATCATGGTTTTATTTCCGGATTCTCTGTCCTGTTCCATTGGTCTGTGTGTCTATTCCTGTATCAGTGCCATGCTGTCTTTACTAAACTTTACTGAACCTTACTTTAGTAAAGTTTAAAGTCTGGAAGTGTGATGCCTCCAACTTTGCTCCTTTTGCTTAGGATTGCTTTAGCTATCCATGCCCTTTTTTGCTTCCATATGAATTTCTGTTATCTTTTTTAGTTTTGTGAAAAATGATGTTGGCAATTTGACAGGGATTGCATTGAATCTGTAGATTACCTTGGGTAGGATGACTATCTTGACAATATTAACTCTTCTAATCCATGTGCTTGGAATATTTTTCCATTTATGTCATCCTTGATTTCTTTGAGCAATGTTTTGTAGTTCTCGTTGTAAAGGTGTTTCACTTCTCTGGTTAGGCAGATGCCAAGGTTCATTTTTTGTGTGGTTATTGTGAATGGGATTGTGTTTTTTATTTGTGTTTCTGTCCTCTTGTTGTTGGTGTATAGAAATGCTGCTGTCTTTTGCATGCTGATTTTGTAATGTGAGACTTTACCAAAATTGTTTATCAGTGTGAGAGGCTTTTGACAGACTCTCTAGGGTTTTCTAGGTATAAAATCATATTACCCACAAAGAGGGATAACTAACTTCCTCTTCTCCTATTTGGATACCCCTGATTTTCTTCTCCCACCTGATTGCTCTTACTAGGACTTCTAGTACTATATGAATAGGAGGGGTGAGAGTGGGCATCCTTGTCTTGTTCCAGTTCTTAGGGAGAATGCTTTCAGCTTCTGCACATTAAGCATGTCGGCTGCAGGTTTATCGTAGATGGCTCTTATTGTTTTGAGGAATGTTCCTTTGATGCCTAGATGTTTGAGGATTTTTTATCAAGAAGGGCTGGATTTTATTAAATGATTTTTCTGCGTCTAATGAGATAATCATGTGCTTCTTGGATTTATACCTGTTAATGTAATGAATTATGTTCTATAGACTTATGAATGTTGAACCAGCCCTGCATCCTGGGAAAGGAGGCAACCTGGTCATGATGGATGATCCCTGAAATGTGTTGTTGGATATGATTTGCCACAATCTTGTGAACAATTTTTTCATCTGTGTTCATCAGGGAAATTGGTCTGTTTGGTCTTTGCCCATTTGGGGTATCAGGATATTAGTTTCATAGAATGAGCTAGGGAGAATTCCTTCCTTCTCAATTGCCTGGAATATTTTCAGTAGGACTGGTGTCAGCTTTTCTTTGTATGTCTTATAGAATTCAGCTGAGAAACCATCTGATCCAGGGCTTTTTTTGGTGAGGAGATTTCTTATAACTGACTCAATTTCTTGGATTGTTATTGGTCTAGTTAGAGTTTCAGTTTCTTTCTGATTCCACCTTGAGAGGTTTTATGATGCCAAGAATTCCTCTATTTCCTTTTGATTTTCTAGGGTTTTTTATGTATACGGATGTTCATAAAAATCTCTGATAATCTTTGAATTTCTTCAGGGTCAGTTATGACATTACCTTTTTCATTTCTAGTTGTGTTTATTTGGACTTTCTTTTTTTTTTTTTTTTTTTTTAGTCAATCTGGCCAGGTGCCAGTAGTCAATCTTATTTATCCTTTCAATGAACCAGCTTTTTTTTTGGTTGTTGTTCATCCTTTCTATGATATCTTTGGCTTCTATTTCCTGCAATTGGTGACTTTATCTTAGTAATTTGATGAATTTGATGATCCTACTGGATTTAGAATGTAATTGTTCTTGCTTTTCTAGTTCCCTTAGGTGTGATATATGGTTGTTTACTTGTGATCCCTCTATTTTCTTGATAGGTGTGTGTAATGTTATAAATTTCCCTCTCAGCATCATTTTCATGGTATCCCAGAGGTTTTGATATGTTGTGTCTTTGCTTTCAGGAATCTTTTTATTTCTGCCTTGGTTTCTGATCTTTCTCCAGTCCCTTACTTTGAGCCTGTGGGTGTCCTTTGTAATGAGGTGGGTTTCCTGGAGGCAGCAGAATGTTGCATCATATTTCTTTATCTAGTTTGCCTTTTCAGTGGTGTGTTCATTCTATTCACATTCAAGTTAATTATCAATTTATGAGGGTTTATCCCTCTCATAATGCTCTTAAGAGGTTGTTTTAAACTGGGCGTGGTGACCAAGCCTGTAATCCCAGCATTTTGAGAGGCAGAGGTGAGAGGATTGCCTGAGCCCACGGATTCAAGACCAGCCTGGGCAACGTGGTGAGATCTCATCTCTACAATAAATTAAAAAATTTGTCAAGTGTGGTGGCGCATGCCTGTAGTTCAGTTACTTGGAAAACAGGCAGAAGGATACCCTGAGGTCAGCAGGTCGAGACTGCAGTGACTGTGAGCATGTCACTGCACTCCGGTCTGGGCAACAGAGTGAGACTCTGACTCAAAAAAAAAAAGTATTTGCTTTCCTCCTTCTCCTCCTTCTTCTTTATATTTTGGTTGATCTGTATGCTCTGTTAACTCTGTGCTTGCCTGTGCTTTTGCGATGAGCAGAACTGTTCTTTCATTTCCGTGTTCAGAACTTTCTTAAGCATCTCCTGAAGGATGGTCTGGAGGTGACATATTCTTTTAGGAATTGGAGGGATTGGATGTCTGGGAAGAATTTTAATTCTCCTCCATTGATTAGGCTTAGCTGGTGTGATAGGAAATTCTTGGCTGAAATTGCTTATCTTTAAGAATGTTAAAGATCCCCATTTTTACCTGTTCATTCTGACTTGTAGGGTTTCTGCTGAGAAGTCTGTTGCAATTATGATAGGCGTTTCCTGATAGGTGGTCTGACCTTTCTTTCTTATTGTCTTTAGGATTTTTTTCTCTCATGCTTACTTTGTGGAGGTAGATTACTATGTGTCTTGGGGATAGTTTTTTTCATGTAATATCTTGCAGGTGTTCTCTGAATCTCTTGTGCTTGGATGGTCTACTTTCCAGTGAGATATGGGAAATTTTCTTGGATGACCTCATGGAAGGTTTGTTCCAGCATATTCTCAGTTTTCCCTACTATTTTGGGGATTCCAATCAAACACAGATTTGGCTTCTTTATGTAGTCCCACACCTCTCATAGGCTTTGCTGATTCCTTTTGAGATTTTTCTTCTTGTTTTTGTCAGAATGGGTTAGTTCAATAATTTGGTCTTTGGGCTCTGAGATTCTCTCCTCTGCCTGATTGAATATGCTCCCTAAGTCTCTTATTGTGCTTTGGAATTCCAGGAGGAAATTATTCATTTACAGAATTTCAGATTGGACCTTTCTAATGTTGACCAGCTCAACTTTTATTTCCTGCCTGGGTGACCTTTGTTTCCAACTTCTTGTGATTTTCCTTGGTTGTTTTGCCATCCATTATCTGAATTCTTTGTCTGTCATCAGACACATGTTGTTCTGGATGGTTTCCATTGTTTGGGGTCTGGGAGACACTTTTGTGGGTGATGCTTCTTTAAGACTTTGGGGAGTGCTGGTGCATTTTTTCTAGTTCTTCCTCATCTGTGAGGACGAACTCTTCTCTTTTTATTATTATTTTTATGTTTGTTAATTTGTAGTTGGATACTAACTATCCTAGGGCCTTTTCTGCAGTTTAAAGGAGTTCATACAGGAAGAGAGGGGCCGCTACTCCAGCTCTGCCTTTCCTCCTAGGCAGCGCTCAGAGCTCAAGTGACTTTCCACTGGAAAGTTTTGTCCACAAGCTGGCTGGTCAGACTGCTTTCTAACCCTCAGTTGGAAGCTCTCCTTGGGGATGGGAAGGGCTATACTGTCAAAGTGGTGGTGCTCTCCACACCCAGAAGTGCTCCCGTGGGGAGACAGGTCTACCAGGTGCCCCCTTGACTCCCCGTTCCTCATCCAAGGCCGATCCGTACTCAGAATTCAAGAGCAGCAGAATCTGTCAACGCTTGCTCCAAGTGGGCATACACCCGTGGTGGGAACTGCCCTTTGGACTCTTGAAGCCAGCAGGTGATCTCTCTGGATCTGGGCGCTGGCCACCAAGCTCTGCCAGTGAAGTACACCTCTCAGGAATTGATTAGCCATTCTGAGCTTGAATGGATCCCTAGCTCCATATGGGCTCTGACAGCTTGTTTCTGTGCTATATTCAGCCAGCCTTCCTCAAGGGATTGGAGACCCACGTGGCTGGGGGGAGGGGAACCATCGCAGACCAAGTCGGTATCACTCACTCCTCTCACGTATAAGGCAGGACTGCAAATCCCATGTGAACCTGGTGCTTGGTAGGGTGGGGTCTCCTGACTCCAAAGATGGCTGCAGGCTCTCTCTCCTCCTCTTCTCTCTCTCTTCCTCACTCCTTATGTGTTTCAAGAGTCCTCTGTGGGATGTGGGGTCCTCTGTCTCAGCCTGCTCATGCTGCTTGGGATCACCGGCTGCTGGGATTCTTTTCCTTGGGCTGCTGGGGGTGGGGGGAGAGCTACCCCTCAGCTATTACTAGGTGGCCATCTTGGATCTCTTGTCTCCTCTTTTCTAATAAAACTATTTCATTCACAGATTTCCCTTTATACACTGTTTTAACTGCACCCCTCAAAACTGTAATTATTTTAAAAGAATTTTCATTCAGTTCACAAGATTTTCTAAATTTCTTATTTTCTCTTCTCCACATTGGTTATTTAAAATGTGTTGTTTAGTTTTCAATTATTTGGAAATTTTGCAGATATCTTTCTATTATTGATCTTTTTACTTAATTTTGTTGTAATCAAAGAATACAGATATATTATATATGCGTGTGTTTTTAATTATTTTAAATTTATTAAATCTTTCCTTGACTGAGTATATGGTCTTTATTGGTAAATATTACATGTGCATTTGAAAAGATGTATATTTTGTCATTCTTGGGTGGCAAGTCCTATAAATATTAATTAAATCAAGGTAGTTGAAAGTGTTGTTCATATTTTCTATATATTTATTATTATTTTTTGCCTGTTTGATCTATCAGTCATTGGAAGAGAAGTGATGAAATTAATCATAAGAAGTGCTGAACTTTATTTCTACATGTTTTAACTCCAGAATACTTTGCTATTAATTTTGGTTTATGCTTTCAATTACAATTTTAAAAAGTTGATCTGTGAGAAAGGTTTTAATGTTGACCTGCATACTTACTATTTTTAGTATTCTTCACTTCTTTAAGTAGCCCTAACTTTCCACTGTTACCATTTTTCTTTCACTAGAAGAATGTCCTTTACTACTTGTTCTAGTACACGTTTGCTGTTGATAAAATTTTTTTAGCTCTCACTTTTCAAAAATGCCTTTGGTATTTAAAGGTTTTTTTCTTCTTACTGGATTTAAAATTTTAGATTGACATTCTTTCATTTCAGCACTTTAGGATATTGTTACATCATCATTTGGGTTGAATTGTTTTTGACAATCTGTGATAATACTTAGAATTTTTAAAAAGAAAATATTAAATACTTTTTATCTGGCTGGTTTTATGATTTTTCTTTATTTCTTTATCAGAAATTTGTTTATAATGTGACTTACTGTAAAGGAGTAATGAAGAAGCATTTTACAAAATAATACCTGTCTGTCAATACCAAAAAGTGGTATTTGCAAGTCATTCATTCTCCTAATCACTTGTTGACCCTCAACAGGACTTCTCTTCTCCTTCCCATAACCTTTTTTTTTTTTTACCAGAATGCAAGCTCCCATTCTTTCTGTAACCTTGAGATGGTATTTAAGTTTCTGTAACTCATTGGGAAGTTGAGTCTTCGTTCTGAAGGCTCCCATGTATACATGTTAAATAAAGCTTTGTATGCTTTTTCTCTTATTAATCAATCTGCCTCATGCCGGAGATTTTTTTCAGCAAAACTTTAGAGGACCAAGGTAGTAGACTTAACACAAATGTAGCCTTAAAATTTTACCAAATTTAAAGAATTTTTCAGTCATTCTTATAGCCAGACTGGGTTCTTAGGCCCACTGCCCAAAAAATATCAAAATGGATGCGGCCTATTTATTGTTAGAGAAAGAGTTCTAATATCACAAAACAGCTAGGCAAGGAGATCAGGAGAAAAACCTCAAATCCATTCTCCAAATACAGAGGATATATTTATTATTATTATTATTTATTTTAGATTCAGGGGGTATACATTTGTGTTTATTATGTGGACATTGAAAGGACAGACCAAGAGTGGGAAGCCATTTTTCATCTTGTTCTTAAACCCTGACACAATGATGAGAAAGTAGAAGCTATGCTTTTGGAGAAATGCACACTTTAAGTAAAATTAACTTTGCCGACTTTGTCTATTCAGAAACAGACTTCCTAGTGCCAGGTATCAGAGGTATCTCATAGTGTCAATCAAGCTTGCCTAGAGTAAAGGGAATTTACAAGGTCTAAGACATCATACATTGGTCAAGGATTGTAAACGTCATGAAACTTGTAATTACAAAAGTTATGACCGCCCAGAGAGGGAGCAGGTGGGGATTCAATCTTCCAGTAGTACCAGCCCTATCTACAGGGAAGTTAAGGATCCCCTGAAGCTATCTACTGGGAATGCCTAGGAGTTAAGGAGGGAGTGCACACTCCATTAGCTCTAAGGAATGTCGTTTAGGAAGATACAGGAGAATTAGAATCCTTGTCACACCCTTCTCTAGGGGCTATGATAATATGGACAGACACTAATGAGTCTCTATGTCACAGGATCTCCAGGACATCCACAGGTCTTCGATAAGGAAGTCAACATCTCCAAGGAAAAGGATTTAAGCCTGGGCTTTGGGGGGCTACGATGACACACTCACCTAGAGTGTAGGCCCACTCCCTGTCTGTGGGGGTGAAACTTTCTTAAATAAATATTTTCTTCTCTCACCTCTTTGTGTTGCAATGTTTGCATTCACTTGGATCTCTGAGTTGCCAGCGCCCACCCCTGGCTTGCCAGCTCCGGTGGTGCTGCCCCTCTCTGCTGCACCTCTCCCTCTCCATCCATCCACCCTCACCCTGTCTGTACCCCAACAGACATATTGTGCAGTGGTGGGGACTGGGTTTCAGGTGGCCCATTTCCCAGATGGATACGGTTTTTAAAGGGAATTTGGCAGGCAGAGGGCCGAGGCCTACTGATTGGTTGATGATGTCATGGGTGGTGTCTGTCTTCCTATAGTAGAGTCAATTTCTGAGAGATGGTCTCCTGATGGGTTAAGCTGACTTCCTGGTGTTCTGGCCTTATGGTGGGGGGGGGGGGA
>CAUYQG010003437.1:0-10275 GCA_963574415.1 Tarsius wallacei
ATCTTGGCTCACTGCAGTCATAACCTTCTGGGTTCCAACGATCCTCCCACCTCAACCTCCCAAGTAGCTGGGACTATAGTCATGCACCACCATGGTCTCACTATGTTGCTCAGGCTGGCCTTAAAGTTCTGGGCTTGAATGATCCTCCCACCTCAGCCTCTGAAAGTGCTGAGATTACAGGTGTGAGCCATCGCGTCTGGTGTTCTAGAGGCCTTTCTGAACACTAAGGCTCTGAGAGTGGTAGACTTCATCGAATGACCATGATTCAAAGTCCAGCCCAGTTTCTCAGAATCCCAATGAACAAAGCAGTTGTCTGCCTCTCCCTCAGCCTCCCTCAACTTGATCCATGTGAACATCTGTGCCTGCACCCCAATCTGATCAACAAATGGTGACAAGAAAGCATGCATTGTAAGGAGTGTCCCTTCTATAAGCATTTCCCCTGTTGCGGTCGCTCTATGGGCCACTCCAGCTCTGTAGATGTATGGTCTCTGATTCAGTATTTGGGGTGACTGCAAATGGGTTAATGACTGGATCTGTCTAACTCCTGAGCTGCACCACAGTGCAATGATGACAGGCCCTGGCAGTGTCTGGGGGCAAGGTTGTCAACAAAACTCTGTCGGAGATTTCTGCTCCAGGGAAGGTCTTTTGTGAGTGTGTGTTGAGGGACACTTGCCCCTACATTGGCCACACTCCTAAGTAGAAAAGAGGCACGTGAGGAACACCTTTCGCTCCCAAGGACCCCTACGTCTCTGCCTCCAAATCTTCTCTCCCCTTTGCACAGTGCTTTGTGCCCTTGGCACAGTGCTTTGGGCAGCAGGAGAGAAGGACTGGTGGCGCCTTGGCAGGAGTCAGTGCCCGCCGCATGCTCAGGGAGGGACTTCTCTCCCTGACTTGTGCCAGTTTGGGGTCCGATTCCGGGTTGGGTCTTCCTGCTGTTACCTCATCTGACCCCAGCACTCCTCTTCCTCCCCGAGCAATACTGCAGCCCCCCCCCACCCCGCCCCGTGCCTCGCCTCAATCTCCTGTTTCTGAGCCACACCGTTCTAATTAAAGATTTAGACATGGCAGTCTCATGGTGAAGGTTGGTTCCCAGACGGTTTATCTGCCGTATAGAAAATCGAGATTTCCCAGATTTTGTGATGGCCATAATTCCAAGTGCTTATCAAGTGTGACCATGACCAGAAAATGTCCTTTAAAAAATCAGGGTTTTGGGGTAACCCCTTCAGGTCCCCTCCAACTGTGGGAACTTTCTGTCCTGTCCTCTCAAATCCTGCTTTCTCAAAAAAAAGAAAAAAAAAATCAAGGTTGTCTTATTTTTTGAGTCCTTGCAAATTATTAAGGATAGCAAATCTGTATTGAGAATCCACTATGTGCCGGGCAACATTCTAAGTGCTTCGTATGTGTTATTAACATGCAGACTGCTGAAAATAACTCCATGAGGTGGGTGTTATTATTGTCTCATTTTCTGAAAGAGAAACTGAGGCACAACAGGTTAAATAACCTGTCCAAGGTTACGCAGCTAATAGTAATGGCATTATTCACAGAAACTTTTTGTAAAAATTAGGAAATTCAATTTAGAGAAGAGGATTTATTTGAAAATCATAAGGATATTTACGTATTAGGCATTTTCAAAGAAATGTTGGTTGTGGTAATATGGATGTAATACAATATTTGCCATTATAACCATTTTTATATGTGTAGTTCAGTGGTGGTAAGTACATTCTAATTACTGTGCAAATTATCTCCAGAATTCTTTTCATCTTGCAAAATTGAAGCTCTATACCCATGAAACAATTAAGTAATTCCCCATTCTTCTCTTCCCAAACCCCTTGCAACCAATATCCTACTTTTGTCTCCATGAATTTGGCTATTCTAGGCACATCATATAAGTGAAATCATATATACTTTTCTTTTTGTGACTGGGTTATTTCACTTAACACAATGTCTTCAGGGTTCATCCATGTTGTAGTATGTGTTGGAATTTCCTTCCTTTGTAAGTCTGAGTAATATGTCAAAGTATGTGTACACCACGTTGTGTCTAACCATTCTTTGCTTAGTGGACACTTGGGTTGTTTCTACTTTTTTCCCATGGTGAGTAATGATGCTATGAATATAGGTGTATAAATATCTGCTCATGTCCTGTTTTCAATTATTTTAGGTCTATATCCAGAAGTGAAATTGCTAGATCATATGGTAGTTCTACTTTTAGGTTTTTTGTTTGTTTGTTTGTTTGTTTTTGAGTTGGAGTCTCACTCTGTCGCCAGGCTGAAGTGCCGTGGCACACTCATGGCCACCGCAGCATTGACCTGCTGAGTTCTGGTGATCCTTCCGCCTCAGCCTTCCAAGTAGCTGGACCTACAAGCATGCGCTACCACACCCAGCTAATTTTTTATTTATTTTAGAGGTGAGAGCTGGCCAAGTTGCCCGGGCTGGTCTCAAACCCGCGGACTCAGGCCATCCACTCGCCTTGGCCTCCCAAAATGCTGGGATTGCAGACTGAGCCACCAAAGCTGGCCTACTTTTAGTTTTTTAAGGAACTGCCATCTGCTGTACTACTTTCCATAGCAGCTGCACCTTTTTGCATTCCCACTGGTAATGCAAAGGTTCTGATTCCTGGTTTTTAGATAATAGACATCTTAATGAGTATTAGGTGGTATCACATTGTGGTTTTGATGTGCATTTCTCTAATGATTACTGCTATTGTGCATCTTTTCATACGCTTATTGACCATTTGTATATCTTCTTTGGAGAAATATCTATTCAAATAGCTTTCCCATTGTGTAATTGTGTTGTTCAGTTTTCTTGGAGTTGTGGGAGTTCTTTAGATATTCTGGATATTAACCCCTTATCCAAATTTTTAATCTGAAAACATCTCCCATTCTGTAGATTGCCCTATCATTCTTTTGCTTTTGTGCTTTGATGTGCAGAAGTTTTTAATTTTGATGTAGTACAGTTTATTTTTACCTTTGTCTTCTGTGCTTTTAGTAGCATATCTAAGAAATCTAATTGCTAAATCCAATATCACAGACTTTTCTCTTATTTTTTTCCTAAGAATTTCATAGTTTTAGGTCTTACACTTAGGTCTTTGATCCATTTTAACTTTTGTATGTGGTATAAGGTAGGGGTCCAGTTTCATTCTTTTGAATATAGACATTTGGTTTTCCCACCACCATTGTTTCAACTTGGTGACTTTTTAAGTAACAAAAATATCCATCTTCATGTTACTTTATCTAGTGATTACTCTTATAAACACAATGTCATGTGTTCACACTCTTGATTTTATTTTTGAATTTTTAGCAGTTTCTGTTGTATCTTATGTACTAACATAAGAACCTTTCCCATTTTGCTGGACTATTTACAGATTTCATATACCTCTTTCTTAAAACGTTTACCTTCGTTGCTTCCTACATTTCACATTCGGTCTCATTTCTAACTATTTTATCCAAGGAA
The DNA here is from genome assembly GCA_963574415.1 of Tarsius wallacei. Classification (NCBI taxonomy): domain Eukaryota; kingdom Metazoa; phylum Chordata; class Mammalia; order Primates; family Tarsiidae; genus Tarsius; species Tarsius wallacei. The sequence goes on from CAUYQG010003437.1 coordinate 3,451, forward strand.
CAAAATGGAATATGATATTTTTAAAAGAATTATGTTCCCCGTACATCATCTGTTTCAGGTTCCACTTTAAAGTATTTGTTTTAGAAGCATTTTCATTCCCCAATTTCGTGACTGAAGAGATTTTGGGTCAGAATTATCTTTTCACAATAGTGGCAAATATGACTTTGTTTTAGCTTTATTTCCATTTGATTCTGCCTTTTCCACGCTTCTCCCCATTTTTCTTTGTTCCTTTGTTTTGTTTTTTTCTTCTTTTTATTGCTCAAATTTAAGAAGTACAACATGATGCTTTGGTGTGTGCATGTATGTAGTGAAATGATTATTACAGGTATAGAGCCCAAGGGGAAGCCTTTCCTCCACCCTCTGAAGGTTCACTGAAAATGAACTGTCAATAGACAGATTCATAGGAAAAAAGGGTATACAAATTTTAATTAATGTACATATGAACAAAGGCGCCATACACAAATTATGAGACTTTAAGGAGGAGCCAGATGGCTGATGCTGAAATACCCTATTCGTTGCAGAAAGGATCCTGGGATGTATAAGGGTAAATGAATTTTAGGAGGAATGAATAAATGTAAGAACAATGGCCTGGGACGAAGCTCCTCTGAGCTCTGGAAGAGGTGGCAGGAAAGTGAGGGACTGAACTGAACTGTGAACAAGGGTTGTATTATTATGCAGGTAAAGTGCACAGGTAATACCATGGAGCTGTCCTTAGAAAAGGCATGAAAAGTTTGTCAGGGCACTGTGATGACCTCCAGTCTTTTCTCTTCTCTGGCTGTTAATTTTTCTGGTTATTTGATGAGATTCCTGGGGAGGGAGTCATAAGATAGTTGCATTTCTTTTGAAGAGAATTATTTTAGTCAGATAAGAAAATTCCAGACAGAGTCTCTCTTGGAGCTTTGAAAAAGAAAGAGTATCCGAGAGGCAGGGAAGCAGGAGAAGGCCAGAGAGACAACTTGAGGTGGCTTCTTTAGTTCAGCGTGTAAAAATGCCATATTTGGTATTGTTGTTTTCTGAGCCCTGACGCAGGGAAGTAATTTAATGTATCCATCACCTTCCATAGTTGCCTCTTTTTTGTGTGAGGTAAGATCACATAAAATCTGCTCTAAGCAAATTTAAAATATACAGTACGATATGATTTACATTAGGTCTCTAGATTTATTTGCCTTCTACAACTGCAAGTTTGGACCCTTGGACCTCCATCTCCCCATCTCCCTCAGTTCACACCCTTAGTCACACCATCCTGCTCGCAGTTTCCATGTGTTCTACTCCCTCTAACCCCCAGGATTCCGCCTGCAAGTGAGATCATGCAATATTTTTATTTCTATCTAGCTTATTTCACTTAGCATAATGTCTTTCAGGTACATTCACATCACAGATGGCAGTATCTCCTTTTTTATTTTGAGTCGTAGGCTCACTCTGTCGCCCAGCCTGGAGTGCAGTGGCATGCTCAGGCCACCGCGGCCTTGATCTGCTGGACTCAGGTGATCCTTCCACCTCAAGCTTCCAAGTAGCTGGAACTACAGCCACACACCACCATACCCAGCTATTTTTTTAAAAATGTATTGTAGAGGTGAGCTATTGCCATGTTATCCAGACTGGTCTCGAACCTGTGGCCTCAGGCAATCCTCTTGCCTCAGCCTCCCAAAGTGCTGGGATTACAGATATGAGCCATCATGTCTGGCTAAGTATCTCCTTTTTTTTAAGGATAAGTAACATTCAAATATATATATATATATATATATATGTATATTACAATGTATATTATATATTACTAAAATATACGTGTGTATATATATTATATGTGTATATGTATACACACAGATATATATGATAGTGTATAGTATAGTAATATATATATATCAGAATTTCTTATCCATTCAACCATCAGTAGACACTTAGGTTGTTTCCACATCTTGGCTATTGTGAATAATGCTGCAGTGAACATAGTACTGCAGATATCTTTTCAACATACTGATTTCATTTCCTTTGGCTGTATGCCCAAGAGAACTTGCTGGATTATATGGTAGTTCTATTTTTAGTTTTTTGAGAAACCACTATACTGTTGTTCATAATGACTGTACTAATTTGCATTCCCACCAACAATGTCCAATAATTCCTTTTTCTCCATATCCCCACCAGTATTTGGTGTTTTTTAAAAAATATGCAATAGCCATTCTAACAGGTGTGAAGTGATATCTCATTGTGGCTTTAATTTGCATTTCCCCGATGACTGGTGATGGTGAACATTTTTTAATATACCTGTTAGCCACTTATATGTCTTCTTTTGAGAAATGTCTCTTCATCTCCTATTTTTAAAATCAGGTCATTTGGTTTTTTGCTATTGAGTTGTCAGCACCATTTGTTAAAAACCACTCCTCCACTGAATGGTCTTGGCACCTTTGTAGAAAATCATAAGGCCATATGTGTGAAAGATAATTTCTGGGTTCTCTGTTCTATTTCATATGTCATTATTCCAGTGTCACACAGTTTTTATTACTTTAGTTTTGTAATGAGGTTTGAAATCAGGAAATGTGAGACCTCCAACTTTGTTCTTCTTTTTAAGATTGTTTTGGCTACATAGGATTTTTGTAGATTCCATGCGAATTTTCAGATAAATTGTTCTATCTGAAAAAGCCACCATTTGATAGAGATTGAATTAAACCTGTAGATTGCTATAGGTAGTATTGACATCTTAACAATATTAAGCCTTCCAATTCATGAACATGAATACCTTTCCATTTATTTGTGTGCTTAATTTATTTCAGCAATGTTCTATAGTTTTTTTTTTTATTATTTCAGCAATATTCTACAACATCCTAATCTTTCACCTCCATGTTTAAGTTCCTAACTATTTTATTCTTTTTGTTGCCATTATATGGGCTTGCTTCTTTATTTTAGGGAGTCTTCATTGTTTGTGTGCAGAAGCACAGCTGATTTTTCTGTATTGATTTTGTATCCTGCAACTTTACTGAGTTTATTAGTTTGTGTTTGTGGTATCTTTAGGGGATTCCACATAAAATATTGTGTCATCTTTTGAAAGAGATAATTTTACTTCTTCCTTTTCCATTTGAATGCCCTTTTTTGTTGTTGTTGCCTGATTGCTCTTATTTGGACTTCCAATACTTTAAGTAGAAGAGGCGAAAGCAGACATACTTGTCTTATCCCTAACCTTAGAGGAAAAGCTTTCAATTTTTCATCAAGTATGATGTTAGTTAGGGACTTTTCATATGTAGCATGTATCATATTGAAATGGTTTTCTTTTATTTCTAGTTTGTTAAGTGTTGCTATCAAAAAAGTGTGTTGAATTTTGCTCAGTAATTTTTTACATTAATGGATATGATCAAGAGGTTTTTTCTTCATTCTGTTCATGTGTATTGCATTCATCCATATTCCTATGTTAAATCATCTATATATTTTAGGACTAAAACTCACTTGGTCATGCTGCATAATCCTTTTAATGTGCTGTTGAATTTAGTATATTAGTATTTTGTTGAGCATCTTTGCATCTATGTTCATCAGAGATATTGTCCCTTGATTTTTTTTTAACTAGTGTTTTTTTGTCTGACCTTTGTATCAGGTTAATGCTAGCCTTACAGAATGAGTTAGGAAGTGCTTCTATCTTTTCAAGTTTTTGGAAGTGGTTGAGAAGGATTGGTTTTAATTCTTATTTAAATGCTTGGCAGAATTCACCATTGAAGTCATCTGGTCCCGGACTTTCCTTTGTTGAGAGGCGTTTAATTATGGAATCAGTCTACTTGCTAGCTATAGTTCTGTTCAACTTTTCTACTTCTTCATGATTCACTCTTTGTAGTCATGTATTTCCATGAATTTGCTTATTTCATCTATGTTATTCAATTTGTTGGCATACAGTTATTCATATTATTCTCTTAAAACCATTTTTATTTCTGTGAAATTAGTTGTAATGTCCCCTCTTTCATTTATGACTTTAGTTATCTGGGTCTTCTCTCTTTGTTCTTAGTCATATAGCTAAAGGCTTGCAGTTATGTTGATCTTTTCCAAGAACCAATTCTTGGTTTCACTTATTTTCTCTATTGCTTTTCTATTTTTTATCTCATTTATATCTGCTCTAGTCTTTCCCTTTATTAGCTTTGAGTTCTGTTTCCTTTATAATTTCCCTTATAGTTTATTCTTTGGAACATTGGTTGTCTAAAAATATGTTGTTCAATTTCCACCTATCTGTGAATTTTCTACTTTTCTTTCTGTTATTGACTCCTAGTTTCACACCATTGTGATTGGAAAAGATACTTTGCATAATTTCAGTCTTTTAAAATTTATTAAGATTTGTTTTGTGGCCTAACGTATGGGGTATTGAAGTCTCTTACTATTACTGTAGAGCTGTTCATTTCTCCCTTCAATTCTGTCATTGTTTGTTTCATATATTTTGGAGCTCTGATGTTTGGTGCATATATGTTTATAGCTGTTCTATCTTAGTGAATTCTTAGTGAACCTTTTAATCAATATTATAATGTTCTGCTTTGCTCTTATAACAGTTTTTGACTATTTTGTCTGATACAAGTATAGACAAGCCTGCTTTTTTTTGGTTACTATCTGCATGAAATATTTTTTTCTATCCATTCCCTTTCAACTTATGTATGTCCTAAGTTCTCAAATGAGTTTCTTGTAGATAGCATATACTTGGGTTTTGTTTTTGTATCCTGCCTAAAACAGGATTTTTTTGTATTTTTATTGGAGAGTTTAATCTATTTACTCTTAAAGCAATTAGTCATGCATCATTTAATGATGAGGATACATTTTAAGAAATGTGTCTTTTTGCAGTTTCATCTTGTGAACACTACAGTGTGTACTTATACAAGCCTAAATGGTAGAACCTACTACACACCTAGGATATATAGTAAAGCTTAGCTTGCTTCTAGGCTACAAAACTGTACAGCATGTTACTATACCAAATATTGAAGGCAATTGTAACACAATAGTATTTTGTGTATCTAAAATTGAAAGTACAGTAAAAATACAGTATCAAATATATTTTTAAAAGTATACCTAAATAGGGCAATTACCATAAATGGAGCTTGCAGGACTGGAAATTTCTTTGGATGAGTCAATAGGTGAGTGGTAAGCAAATGTGAAGGCATAAGACATTAATGCATACTAGTGTAGACTTTATAAACATTATACGCTCATGCTGAACTAAATTTATTTTTAAATTTTTCTTTCCTCATTAATAAATTAACCTTAGATTATTGTAACTTTTTACTTTTTTAAAACTTTGTGACTCTTGTAAGAACACTTAGCTTAAAAAACAAACTCAGAAGCTTGTGGCCAGGGCTCTCCTGGTGCAGCAGCTGGAGCCACAGCTGCTCGACTTGGACCCTGGCAATTCCTGGGACACAGTTTTTTTGCTCTTTTGTTCTCTTTCTTTTTTCTTTAGTTTAAGAAGTGTGTGAATATATGTGTGAGGGTTGAATCTGAATTCCTTTGTTTGTCTGTTTTTTAAGGTCTTCCTCTTTTTCTTCTCCATTCATTTTGTGCTAGGCAGGTGTGTGTGTTTAGTTTTCCTGGATTTTTGTTGCTGTTTGTGTTATTTCACTTCGTTGTTATTCCAGTTTGTTTTGGGGTGTGTGTGCATGTCTGTGTGTGTGTGTGTGTGTGTGTGTGTGTGTGTATTCAATTGATTTTTGCTTTGGTCTCTGCTTTCATTGTTCTGTGTTTTGTTTTGTTTTTAATTCTTGTCCATCTTAATTTCATTCTATTTTTCTCTGTTCTTCTCATTGCTGTCACTGTGTGTGTGGACTCAGGGGGTACACACACATATTAATTTTATTGTCATATAGAGTGGTGGTGGGGAGTGGGTCTCAGGGAACACATACCACAATCAGTGAACACTGTAATTTGCAAGTAGTTTCTGAATTCTAACTCCCTATCCACCAACTTATTCGACTTTCAAATCTACAAGAGACAGCAAAGCTTCCCACCAACAGTCCTGTTTCAAAATAGAACAAATTCAGAGTCCACATCAGGTAAGAATAAATGGCTGAGTAAACATCAGAAGTGAAAGCCTTTCCCACTGACACTGAATAACAGAACTAAAGAGAAAAGCAAGAGATCTGTCACAAATAAGGAAAAACCAATGGAAGACCACAGGTAATTTCAAGTATAACAAAGAGAAGACTCCTAAAGAATCAGATCTCAGAGCCCAAACAATGGAACCACCAACTACTGGACACAGAATATGATGGGGATTGTGGGATGGACAGAAAGAGTGAATAAGACTCAAGAAGGCCAAGCGGCAACAATGAAAGAATTTTTAACAGAGATTTTGGCCATAAAAAATTTCATTCAGGAAATTAATAATGAGATGACAAGCATGGAAAGCAGAATTAATCTAGCAGAAGAAAGAATCTCAGAACTTGAAGACCAGAACAAGGAATTAACATGATCTGTAAAAAAGATAGAAAGGAGACTCAGAAAGAAAGAACAAAGCCCACAAGAGATGTGCGATTATATCAAGAGGACAAGCTTAACCTGATTGGTATCCCAGAAGAAGAAAGGGAAATGGAGAAAACTTTGGTGCAAGTATTCCAGGAGGTAATCCAAGAAAACTTTCCCCATCTCACCAGAGATGTGACCAGACAAACACAAGAGATACAGAGAATCCTAACAAGACATCACATGAGAAAATGAACCCTTAGACTCATAGTAATTCACCTACACAAAGTAGGCACAAAAGAAAAAAATCCTAAAAGCAGCAAGAGAAAAAGGTCAGACTACCTACCAGGGAAAACCAATCAGAATAGCAGCAGACCTACCAGCAGAAACACTACAAGCAAGAAGGGACTGGAG
>CAUYQG010003438.1:0-26637 GCA_963574415.1 Tarsius wallacei
GAAAAGAAAAAAACAAACAACCCCATTATAAAATGGGCAAAAGATATGAACAGACACTTCTCAAAGGAAGACATCCGAGCAGCCAACAGACACATGAAGAAATGTTCAACCTCACTAATCATCAGGAAGATGCAAATCAAAACCACGCTGAGATACCACCTAACTCCAGTCAGAATGGCAATTATCAATAACTCAAAAAATAACAGTTGCTGGAGAGGGTGTGGCGAAAAGGGAACTCTTCTACAGTGTTGGTGGGAGTGTAAACTAGTGCAACCTCTGTGGAAAGCAGTGTGTCAATTCCTAAAAGCTCTAAGTGTCAACCTCCCATATGACCCTGCAATCCCCCTACTGGGAATATACCCTGAAGAACTCAAATCATTCTATAAAAATGATACCTGCACACGTATGTTTGTCGCAGCATTGTTCACAATAGCAAGAATCTGGAAGCAACCATGCTGTCCATCAAAAGAGAACTGGATTTAAAAAATATGGTACATATACACAATGGAATACTACGCAGCCATAAAAAAGAACAAAATCATGAATTTCGCAGCAACCTGGATGGAACTAGAGTCTATAATACTGAGTGACCTCTCACAGAAACAAAGAACTGATTATCACATGTTCTCACTCATATAGTGGACCTTGATCATCCAACGTACTACCATAAGAAAATGACTGACAGTGGTGGGAAACTATGGAGGGGGGGAGTAGGGAGATGGGATTAATGGTAGTAAATATCTCTCTGGGGATGGGGAGACACCTTTTATCAACAAGAGTGCCTGAACAAAGCATATTTGTATACTTAACCCTTAACTGTACCTCACAATATCATAATAAAGAATATTGAATAAAAAAAAAGTAGCAGGCCCATGTCCTAAGGGAACACGGCTTGACACTTGGGTGTCGTAGCAATCAAGCTGAAGACTCAGCGTGTTAAAACACCAGAATACAGACAATGAAGAAAGAGAATGGATGTTCAAATAACAGTAATTTGCTAGGCCTAATGCTCCTCATGAGAAAGGAAAAGAAATGATAGAAGAAACTAAAGAGTTAATAAAAATATCAAATTATGAAGAATCGTATAGTATAAGTACTTCAGACATTATGCTTAGAAACTTGAAATTTTAAGTACAAAATACAGGTTCATATTTACATTTTTGAGCCACTCCTTTGACTGCAGTGTGGAAAATGACTTGAATAGGAGAAAATTATTGGAGTGAGATCAGTTATCAAGGTGTTTCAGTTATCTATGATGACAATGTAGGGGCAGAGTTTCTCAACTTGAGCATTATTGACATGCTGAACTGGATAATTTTTTGCTGTGGGGACTGTTCCTTGTCAAAGTTTGGCAGCATCCATGGCCTCCACTCACTAGATGTCAATAACACCCCCTCACTGCCAATTTTGACAACAAAATATGTCTCCAGCTATTGTGAAATATCTCCTGGAGAAAACTTACCTTAGTAACACTGATCTGAGGTAATGACAAAGGGAACGAAAAAGTGTGGGGAACTGGGGTGGTATTTAAAAGTTACTATCAACAATAAGATAATAATCTATTTAGGATATAGGGTTTGAGGGACGTGGTTAAGATCATTGGAACATGAATAAGAAACGTTTCTTTAACTTTCTACTGAAAATAAGAAAGTTATTTAAATAGGGAGGTAATCAGATTCATGAGCCTGAAAAATTAATTGAAAAATACATATACGTACACATATACATGAGCTAGGATGTTACTGCATTGTGAAGAGGACTTCATATAAATACATGACAGGAAAAACAGAAAGTTAAGAGGAAAGAATTTGATGACTTACTGAAAGAATGAATTAGACATACATTTCAAGGTGACTCCAACCTCTAACTTTGGACAAATAGATGTATTATGTCAACGTTAACTATTTTAGAGAATACCAAAAAGCAGCAGATTGGAATAGAGATCAGAAAATATTTATCTTAGTTACCCACCATAAACAATGGTCAGAAACACAATATAGTTTCACTTTTGGAGAGTACATGCAACTTTAGAAACAACTATGGAAAATCCAAGAACAAAAAATATTTTTATTTTAAAAATATGCTTTGTTTTTGATATTATGATACAATGTGTTTTTTTGTCCAGTTAGGTCCAATAAAGATAAGTAACCAAAAGAATGTCTGGATGAATGGAGAGGAAGGACTCGTCAAAGTTAGAACAAAGTGAAGCCATAAATTATTCTTGAGAGGGTGTTAGCAGAACCTGTTATCATAAATTTACATAGAATGTTTCTGATATAATAAAATATTGCTATTTCAAGTCCTTGTAAGACACTTGATCTTCACTTTTCCTGCTGTTAATAGTAGATACAAGACTTTGTAAAAACCTACCTTTTTTGTCCAATTCTCTATTTTTTCCTCTACGTACAAAGGGGGGACCTAAGCTTTAAAAATCTAGTATTACTATTATTATTGTTAAGTTGGCAAGAAATGAGATTGCACATTTTATGCATAAGAAAATTAGAAGTTTTAAGATTTTGTTCTATAAAAAAGCAATTTTGGCAAATATTATTTAATCTCAAAGGCCACTTTCATATCCAGTCTAAATTTTTAAAATGATGATTAGAATAAAATAAAAGATACTTGAAAATATAGGTGTTATTATTTAAACAACTGAAAACAAAAATTTATCTTAAATTTTAGCATTAATACTCATTCTCTAATTGTATATTGCGACTTCTAATAATGTTTTAGAAATTACGCATTAATTGTTTTATGTTTAAGATGTATGTTCAATATAAAATAAGAAAAAAATATAAAGTATTAATTATGGCTAAACATTTTGTTAATAGACTTTCATATTTTTACTGATAGCTAAGTATTTTTAAAACTTGGATGAAACATAGTTTTTGAACTTTATTACCCCATTATATTTCCACTAAAGAGATTGACATCATTATTCTAAATTAGTAAATTGTATTTCACAGTTTGTATGCTGAAATTTAATCCATTCCTTAAGGTTGACATGTAGAAAGTTGTGTCTAATATTCAGACGTTATAAAATAAAGCATTATGACCAGCTGGGCTTGGTGGCTCAGCCTGTAATCCCGCGCCTTGGGAGGCTGAGGTGAGTGGATTGCCTGAGTCCGCAGGTTCGAGACCCGCCTGGGCAAGTTGGTGAGACCTCATCACTACAATAAATCAAAAAATTAGCCGGGCGTGGTAGCGCACGCCTGTAGTTCCAGCTACTTGGAAGGCTGAGGCGGAAGGATCGCAGGAGCCCAGCAGGCCGAGGCTGCGGTGGCCGGGAGCAGCCACTGCACTCCAGTCTGGGCGACAGAGTGAGATTCCAACTCAAAAAAAAAAAAAAAAGCATTATGACCATTTTGTAATTGTGGTTCATTTTTTCAACTCTTCTTATATTAAATTATAGAAAGGAAATTCCCGAATTAAAAGATATTCAGAATATTTTGAAGATATTTTTAAATTTTGGAGAGGTGTGTCAATTTGGTTGCTAAACTTGCTATGTTTGACTTTGTCCATCTTTCTGCATCTTTCACAACACCAGCTTGTTTTCAATTTTCAAATTGTGGAAACAATATTGACACTACTCTGAATCCATTATGAGTAGGCATCTACTATATGCCACAGCTAGCAAACAAAATGAAATAAAACAATTTGCACTGAAATAAACTACAAATAATTGGGTAGGCACGTACTATATGCCACAGCCAGCAAACACACTGAAATAAAACAATTTGCACTGAAATAAGCTGTAAATTCTAGGCTCCAAACTTAATAAAATTCTAGACATTTTCCATAAATTGTTAATTTTCTACTGGAACAACTCTATTTTAAAATTTTTCTCAGCTTTTCTTTCTGAAGATATAATATGACATTTGTTATTATAATGATGAATGAAAAAATTGTTTACAATAGAAAGGTTAACTGTAAACCCTGTATATTTGGTAATTTGCCTGTGTTATTTTTTCATTTCAGTGACTATTTTTATTTTTGTTTCTTTTTTTTTTAATTTGATGAGCAGTGCTTTTAAAGCCGCATCTTTTTTTCACTTCTTTTGAATCACACTTTAGTAAATGTTTTTCTCTGTATCTTTGTTTTACAGATGTTGCCAATCTAATAAGTTACAAAAAGGTTTTTTCTATCTTAAAACAGTTATATATTTAACTACTAGGTATTTCAACAGACTTTTATAGATTACTGCTTCATTTGTATTTCTTCTTTGGCAAAGTATATGTTCTATCTTGGTGTCAATTTTAAATAGCAGTGTTTTTTTCATTGCTAATATGGGGTTTCTCATTCATTAAAAATATTGTTATTTGCCACATATGACACCAATTATATCTGTATTTTATTGTTTTTTGATAAGTCCTTTAAAATTATTTGAAGTTCAATCTATCATTACACATGCTTGAGTTATATTTTCTTGCTTTAGAAAGTCATTTTAATTCTAAAATTAAAACTTTTTTTCAAATTTTTAGCACATTTATATTTTTTAAAAATATTTTAATTATTAATTTATTTGGATTTTAGCATAAGGAGAAATTTTCTAAAATACCAGCATTGTCTATTACTAGTTCAAAGTTAAAACAAGTTCAGTGGTCTTTGAATTACACTTTCTCACCTTTAAATGTAGGTTGATAGTATTGAGTTTGTTCAGTGTTTGTAAGTATTAAATTAGATTATGTATATAAATGGTTTAGCAGACATCTTACCAATAGTAAATAATAAATGATAAAGAGGAGGATTTATGGATTCATACATAATAAGATGTTTTGATCTATTTTTGAGCAAAGACGTATTTACCATAGAAGTTTAATTCTTTGGACATTCAAGAAGTAGTTAATATAGATATTCAAATGAGCATATGCTTGAAAGTAATTTTATTAAAATGTTTTCAGTTGTATTTAAAACATAATGAAAAGCTAGGCAGTGGTCATGAATACTGGACAAATAGATAATGTTCTTGTGGGTGGATGCTATCTCGGTCTTTGGAGTTTTAATTTATGTCCTGCCACTCTTTAATGGAATGATGCAATAAATAATGAATGATTAACAGTGATGGCAGATCAACAAGCCAAGATAAACATAAAAATGATACAAGACAGAATGTTCCAGTTCAATATCCTTCAAGTAGTTTCAGATTTAGACTACTTCTAGGCATCCAGGCATCAGAGCTATCACTAGGAATATCTAAATTGCTTTCTCATGGGTTGCACAAAGCACTCTCTTTACTTTATCTACTCATTTTAGATGGCACCTCATTGAATTTCCCCTGGCCAATTTACTTTCTGCAAAGCTCACATTTCTCTTACAATAGAGAAATTTCTTTAGCTCTACTTTTTTAACTTTAGCTGAATAGCATGGGGGCTTTCTTTAAGTTTCACCGTCAGCAGAACAGCACAAATTTAACATTTATGTGTTCCATTTTTGCTAAATAGCAGAGGAGAAAGTGTTATGCCAAGGACAAAGTGGATATTAATTTTCTCTACCATTTATATAATGATTTGAATGCATCTCCAAAGAAAATTAATATATTGATCAAAACTAATTAACAGCTTAATTTACATAAAGCCATAGCATAAGTTATTTGTATACTGCAGAAGAACAAAGTTAAATGAAATTTAAGCTATGGGAGTTTAAAGTACTCATCTACACATAAAATATCTAGACTATGATAAAAGTAACATGAGACAAAATTCTAATTTATCAGAAGAAATGCAAGTATGCATATGTAGTTTTGCAAAAAGTAGAAAAAGAGAGAGTAGTCAAAAAATAAATAAAAGTATCACTATCCAAAGATCAAATGATAGAATAATATTCTGGTAAATCTTCTTCCAGACTTTCTCAACACAAAGACACTCATGTACACACATACACAAATACACATGCATGGTTTGTTCCATTAATTTATGATTTTAGAATCTTCTAACATTAAATTATTAATATATTTTTGTCATTTTTATTTAATAAAAATTTATTAAGCAGACACTATATTCTACAACAGTATGCTACTTATATTCTAAATAAAAAACATATTAAATAATCAGTGCTGTTTCCTTGTGCAGCTTGCATTTTGATAGAGAAGACAGCAAGTGTACAAATAACTAAAATAGATATTTATGTTTGTTGATATAAAATGAACATAATTATAAATAATGAAAAAACTACGAATAAAAGATTATAATCAAGAACTAAAATAAGGTAGTTAAAATGGTGTTCTACAGGTGACATTTATGCTAGGATTTGGGTATCACAGAGGAATAAGGATAAGAATAAGGAAATAGTCATGAAAAACCTAGTGGGCAAAAGTTTTCTTTTGGAGAAACAATCTAAAAATGCCAATTCCAGAGTCTCTTGAAAAAGGAGGAGAAATAAGAGGTTGAAGAGACAGGCAGAAATCAAATCAGTCAGGGTTTCAGCATTTTAATAAGATTGAAGTACTTAAATTTGGGATAACTTTGAACTCTGACCAACAAGTGCTACTTCTGTTTCTGATCTATCCCTTAAAAGTCCTATCACTATCGTTTTCACTCATGAATTCAGTTTTTATATAAAAAGTTCTGCTACTCTAAGAATACCATGCTATGAGGAAGCTCAAACTAACCACATAGAGAGGTCCTTGAGAGGGATACTGAAACTGGCCATGAGAGTGAAGCCATCTAGAATATTCCAGTTCAGCTTAGCCACCCACTTAATGCAGTATACTGAGGGGCTTCAGCGGATAACAAGTTAAAGACAACCGTCTAGCCAATCTCTGCTCAAATTCCTGACAAACCGATTATGAAAAATAATAAAACCATTGTTTTATACATCAAAATTTTGGAATATTTAGTTACATAGCATTAACTAAAAGAAACAATAAACATGTGATATAATATAGAATTAAATAAAATGATATAATGTAATATAATATAATTTTTGGTAGTTAGATTAATTGTCCACCTTTTCTAAGCAAATATTTTTTAGGGCATCTCCCAGGTTATCAACATAATATTGAATCATAAAATGACTAGTAAATCAAAAAATGGCCATTAAATTATAAAATGACCATTAAATGAGTGTAGTTTTTAATGATGCAGCCTTGTTCTCCCTAGCGAAAGAATAAATATTGTTGAAAATTTTCTGTTAATAGGTCTCTACAACTAATATCTCTAGGTGTATTTTAACACTCACTATTATGATGGCAAACTGAAAATTTTAGAGAAAATTTTGAAGATTTTGTGAAATTGTCCTTGTTAGCTATAAAGTAAAATTAAATAAGTATGTCTTTGAAATGCAGTGCAGTATTTTTAATATTATACTCTCAGTTGGAATATAGCCTGTCATTCTTTTTATATAATATTGTTATTTGTGAATATCTCTATTATTCATAGTACCTTGTAACAGTACATTTAAACTTTTTTTCAAATTGTCTGTGTTCTCCTAAGGACCATCTTTTAGATACTCATTTCATAAAACACAACAAACAATAACAAAAAGTGTAACATCATAATATATTTGGATTTTTGTATGCTTCTTTTTTAAAATTTCTCTTTTTGGGGGGATTACTGATAAAAGTTATAGGAGTCCTGAATTTACATTATTAATAAATTATATTAAACGATGTTATTAAATATACAGGTTTTTTTGGTAGTCAACAGATTTATTTAAAATAAGAAATGAAAATCCAAAATAATTTGAAGTTTTGTAATTTTAGAAAAAATTATCAAAAATAAATTGAGGTCCAAATTATTATTGTTAAGATGAAGCATAGCTGGAATTTATAGAACCAAGACAAATTGTTTAATTGAAATTTTATGCAGTAGGGATAAAATGACTTTCCACTTAACATATTTTGTATTAATACTTTACTTGGATAGCTATGCACTTTATTAGTTTCATTTTAATATCTGCCAATCACTATTATTTTTACTCAGCCCTATCTGATACTACTCTAGGTGTTATCAAGAATGTATTATGCTTTCCTCCTTTGTGCCCCCAAGTTTAAGCTTTACTAATACACCAGTAATACAAAATACTAATTTCTTATAAGTGTATGCAAATGGTCCACAAATCCTTGAGCTGACAATTTTCCCATCACTATAAATTCTTGAAATTGTCCAGGCATGGTGACTCATGCCTGTAATCCCAGCAATTTGGGAGGTGGAGGTGAGAGGACTGCCTGAGCCCAAGGGTTTGAGACCAGCCTGGAAAACTGGGCAAGACCTTGTCTCTACAATTAAAAAAAAAAAATAGCTGGGCATGGTGGCTCACCCCTGTGGTTCCAGCTATAGTTGGAAGGCTGAAGTGGAAGGATCATTTGAGTCCAGCAGGTCGAGGCTGAGGTGGCCATGAGCCTGCCACTGCACTCCAACCTGGATGACAGAGTGAGACTCTGACACAAAAAACCCCTGCAAAAAGCAAAAAACAAAAAACCTTAGAGTTGTTAAAAAAATCTACCTATGCAAGTTTCCTTTTCCAGGAGAAAAAACCCATTTCTTCTGTGATTCTATTTATCTCCCCAACATGTGGAATCGATATCCAGGTGATCCTCAAATATTTGATGAAGGGTCATCTTTACAACCAATCCTTTCCTTGTTTTATGGAAAGTTATTTTGTTTATCATACACAATTCTGTCACAGCAATATAATTGTGTTCTTAGGAAATTATGCTATCATAAGATGACTTATCAATAAAAGAAGACTGAGATGCTTTCTTAGGTGCAATAACAAAATTAATTTTTCTTCATTTTTTTTCAATTTTCCATTAACATGAATTTAAAGTAGTTAAAAAGTGAGTTTAAAGTGAGTAGCAATGCAGCTTAAATTTACCCATCATATGAGTTGACCTAGTTTTGCCTAAGATAAATGGTGTTTACTTTTCTATCAACAGCAGCATTATTTTGATGTACATATTGTCTTACACTATTTGTATTACCTTTTGTGCTAGTTTCACATGAAAAAATGAAACTACTCAGAGGTTGTGTTGCTGCAAACAACTGTATTTTTTTCTCCACATACCTAGAATTAATTTCATTCAATATTACATGTAATGCAGAATTGTTCTAAGAGTTGTGTTAATGTACAACTCAATTCATCCTATGGAAACTCAACAACAAAAAAATTTCTTAAGCTACCTGGCAATGTAGTCTATTATTTATATTGCCACGTGATACTACAGGTATGTGGCAGACCAACCCTACAGTGCCCCCCAATGATGTATTTCTACTACTTTTGTGTCATCCTTACCATTTGGTTGAGCTTGAGACCTATGACATGCTACCAAGGAATAGAAAATGGTAATGGGCGGGGGCTATCTCTCTCATGAGTAGGTTACATTTTATGACAAAGGTAATTGGATGTGATGCACCTGATGTTGTCATGGTATATGAATCTCTGACTTCAGATTTTCCCTTTCTCTCTGCAGGCCTTGAAGAAGCAAGCAGCTATGTTCTGAACTGCCTAGGAAGAGGCCTCCACAGAAGTAAACTGTAGGCAAACTTAGGAGCTGAAGGTCCCAGCCTTAAAGTCATAATACAATGAAGCCTGCTATTAGTAACAATCTGAATGAGCTTGAAACATGATTCTTCTCCAGTGAATCAGCCTGGCTAACATAGTGATTGTGAGAGCCTGAACAAAGTACGCAGCTAATTCATGCCCAAGCTCCTAAACCATGGAAACTACAAGATGGTTAATATATTGTTTTAAACCACTAAATGGTAGGCAATTTGTTATACACAAGTACGAATCTTACATGTGAATTGTTTAGACCAGTGCTATTGGATAGAAATAAAATCTGAACTTCTTATGATATTTTAAATTTCGAATAACCACATTTAAAAACAGTAAAAAGAAAGATAAAAAACTAATTTTGTGATGTTTTATTTATATATTATCCACTATATTTATTATATGCATATATTGTATTAAAACATGTTTAAAACATACATTTATATCTGTATTATATATTATTTGCCTATATTATTACACTTAATATTATGTATATAGCATACATAAATTTATACTTTATTTTTCTCAATATAGTCAAAGCAATATTACCTCAATAAGTAATCAAAATAAAAACATTGATAAAATATGTTGAAATATTTTGCATTTTTATGCTAAATCTTGTGTGCATTTAAACTCAGTACATATCAATTCAGATGCTAGATTTGTACCAGAAATACACAATTTGTATTTAAATTTTACAAGACTTACAGTGGAAAAAAATAAATTCACATAATCGAGTTGTTCCATATATACACAAAAGCTTTACCAATATAGGCATCAAGTTTTAAATTTAAATTTTATTATAATCATGCAAAATTATAAGTTCTGTTCTTTACACATCGGTAAAAATATTAGTACTTAATAGCTACATGCAGCAAGTGGCTACTGGATATTGCATTGAATAAGGCAAGTTTTTACCTTAAAATTCACGGTCTCATCTTCTTAGCCCCGTGTTTGTATTTTACATCTGAATTAATTTTTCTAATCTTCAAAAAACATAAGAATAATAAGGAGTACTTATTTTATAAATGCATTTTCCCTGGAGACCATCCCACCTTCTTCATTCGGATTCAATGGGTTGGTCCTTGGATTAGGTAATTAAGAGTCAGGTGATCCACAAAATCGCAATTCGAGAAAGTAATAGAGATGGAAGTTAGCAAGAGCAGGAGGAGGTGGGAACTGGTGACTGATTGCAACCTTAATGCCTCAAATTTTCTGTGTAAAAGATACCCCAAACTCTATTGACTAAAAATAAAATATTAGCCGTAAGATCATACTCCTGGGGAATAAGAGAAAAACGAAAGAAAGAAATCTCATGAAGGAGACCAAGACCACATCTTGCGCAAAAAAATAGCATTGTCCTTTCACTTGACCCATTCCTAATGGAAATATATTAGAAAAAGGAGCCTTGAGCTCCACCTAGTGTCTGGAGTGTGTTGCTACCTATTCTTTCTTGCTTTTCTCCCTATTTCAGTAACTTCATTATTTCATTTTCAAGTTACTATTCCTCAGATTGTCCTTTAAATGTAGACATAGAGCAGAGCGTCATCCTAAGCCTATGTTCTTCTTGATTTATATCTAAATCCTAGGAACCACCTTTACATCCAAAACTTCAGCTACCAATTATATGCTGGTAATTTCTAAAATTTTATTTCTCTGAAGTCACATTTCTCAATTACATTATTTTCATTACTATTTGTCCCTGATGATTTCTCCATTTATTTTCTACTGCAGTCATTAAAGCCTAGATTTTATTTTCTTAATATCTCTTGAGCCATTCTCTTCTTTTTCTGTTTACCGTTATTGTCATTCACACATGACATGACTACTTTATAAACATTCCATGGTAATTCCTGATGGCTAATTTCAATTATTTAGTTACCTTTAGTTGTTGCTCAATACATTTCCCTTGCATTTTTCTGAGTAAAATATGCAAAATGTAATGTTGACTTTTATTATGCTTCAGTATAAAATGATACTTCATAGTTTTCTGGAAAATGTTAATCTCCTTAGTGTAATTTACAAAATCAGTTATTGTATAAAATTCAGAAATTTTTGGTAATTTTTTTATGCTTCATACATTACCTGTTACATATATAAGCTCAATAAATATTGGAGAGCATTTGGTTTATTTTTGAGACCCAGAAAATATATATTTTCACACTTTCTCACTTCACTTTTGTTGGTGTTTCAGGGGGCACACCTCATCAACAAGCATAATGAACCCTGAATTGTACCCCACATATTTAAAATAAAAAAAATTAATGTATCCAAATTTTACTTGAAAATGGCAAATATTTTGTGTATTTTAACTTTTATGGCATTTACTTTTGGAGATTTGATCAAGAATCGATTGCCTACTCTAATGTGCATGTGTTTCCTACATTTTCTTCCAGGATTCTTAAAGCCTGAAGTTTTACATTGAGGTCTTTGATCCATTTAGAGATGATTTTTGTATATGGTATGTATAGGGGGGGATCCTGTTTCATTGTTCTGTAGGTGGCCAGCCAGTTTTCGCAGCACCATTTGCTAAAAATGGTTTCCTTTCTCAGTGGTCATTATTGGTGACTTTCTCAAAAATTAACTTGCTGAGAGATTGGGTTTTCACTTCTGAAATTTCTGTGCTTTTCCATTGGTCTATGTGTGTATCATTGTACCAGTACCAGGCAATTTTGATTACTGTAGCCTTGTAATAAAGTTTATAGTCTGGAAGTGTGATATGTTCCACTTTGTTTCTTTTGCTGAGGATTATTTTGGCTATCTGTGTTCTTTTTTGTTTCCATATGAATTTCTGTATTGTCATTTCTAGGTCTGAGGAAAATGATGTTGGTAATTTGATAGACATTGCATTGAATCTGTAACCTGCCTTATGTAGGGTGGACATCTTGAAAATATTGATTCCTCCAGTTAATGACTATGGAATGTTTTTACATTTTTTGTTTCTTACTTGATTTCTTTGAGCAGCATTTTGTAGTTCTCATTGTAAATCACTTCTCTGGTTAGGTAGATGCCAAGATATTTCATTTGTTGTGTGACTATTGTGAATAGGATTTGTCGTGTGGCTATTATGAATTAGATTTTTATTTAGTACTTTGCTTGATGCTGGTTCATAAAAATGCAACATTAAACTGAAAATCTTTTGCAGAGCAAAAGAAGCATCAAAACAATGGGGAAAAACCCACAGAATGGGTAAAAAAAATTTGCTAATTAATTATGTATCTGACAAAGGCCTAACATCCACGATCTACAAGGTACTCAAATGAGCTGAAAGGAAATAAAACAAATAATCCTATTCAAAAGTGGGCAAAGGCCATGAATCGACACTTTTCAAAAGAGAATATACTACCAGCGGGGGGAAAAAAAAACATGGAAAAATATTCAGCTTCACTGATCATCAGTGATGTGCAAATCAAAACCCCAATGAGATACCACTTAACTCTGGTAAGGATAGAACAATTAATAAATCAGAAAACAATAGATGCTGCCAAGGGTGTGGCAAAAATGGAATACTTCTACACTGTTTGTGGGAGTGCAGGCTGGTTCAGCCTCTATTGAAAGCAGTGTTGTGATTCCTAAAAGTACCAAAAATTGACCTTACATACGATCCAGCGATACTTCTGGGAATATACCCTGAGGAACTTAAATCGTTCTACTAAAAAGACACCTGTACATGCATGTTTATATCTGCATTATTCACAATAGCAAAAACATGAAGCCAACCCTACTGCCCATCAAAAGTGGATGAGATTAAGAAAATGGGGTACATATACACAATGGAGTATTATGCAGACATAAAGTAAAATGAAATCATCAACTTTGTAGCAAATGAGATAGAGTTGAACGATTAATAAATCAGAAAACAATAGATGTCAAGGGTGTGGCGAAAATGGAATACTGAGCAATCTATCACAGAATCAAAGAACTGAATACTGAATGTCCTCGCTAATTAGTGGGACCTGAATATTAATCACATGAGCACAAGGGAGGGATCTGAAGTTGTTGGATGCTGCCAGGGTAGAGGGGTGCACATGGCATCACAAAGCATACCTAGTCCTAAACCAAGGCAAGTGAGGGCCAGTTGGAGGTCCAAACTTCACCTGCATGCAGCCTGCTTGTATAGCTAATCCTGATTGGTACCCCCATATCTATAATAACACAAAATAAAATATATTTAAAAATCTTACAATACAAAAAAAGAAAATGGTAAATATCTGTTTCTACTTCCTAGATACAATAATTTACAAATATATAATATGATACAAATAAAATTGTACTACTACCCAGATTTAATAAGACTAATATAATATTAGTTTTACTAGCAGATCAAAAATAATAACTTTTTTTTTTACTATATGGGAAATCCAACGTGACATAGTGATCAGAATACAGGTATGGGAGTCAGAAAACTCAAATTTTGGTCATAATGTTGCCAGTACATAGCAATATAACTTTCATTAGATAAACTAACCTCTGTAAGTTCCAGCTCACGACTTTTTTTCTGTAAAACAAGTTAACTG
The DNA here is from genome assembly GCA_963574415.1 of Tarsius wallacei. Classification (NCBI taxonomy): domain Eukaryota; kingdom Metazoa; phylum Chordata; class Mammalia; order Primates; family Tarsiidae; genus Tarsius; species Tarsius wallacei. The sequence continues at coordinate 14,010 of CAUYQG010003438.1, forward strand.
AATTAAATAATGCTTATGTTTCTTTCTACTTTATTGTATCCAGGTCAGCACTGCTAAATAGAATGATACCCTCTGCCCTTAGAAGACTTTATTAATTCCCCTCTTAAATAGATCAGTAATTTCACTGGAATTCTTTATCAAATGTTTTCCATATGTTAAACCCCAAATTATTTTCGTTTCGTTTTTTTTTTTTGAGTTTAAGTCTGACTCTGTCGCCGAGAATGGAGTGCAGTGGCAGCTCCCGGTCACCGCAGCCTCGACCTGCTGGGCTCCGGCGATCCTTCCGCCTCAGCCTTCCAAGTAACTGGAATTACAGGCGCGCGCTACCACGCCCGGCTAATTTTTTGATTTATTGTAGAGATGAGTTCTCGATTGCCCAGGCGGGTCTCGAACCCGCGGGCTCAGGCAATCCACTCACCTCAGCCTCCCAAAGGGCGAGACTACAGGCTGAGCCACCAAGCCCAGCTTATTTTCTTAATATTAGGTAGAGATAAAGTAATGTGAACAAATAAAAGTATACTGATAAATTGTGTCGTCCATTGTGAATAAAAATATGAGCCACAACACATAACATACAAGGAATTTAGTAATCCTCAGTCATCATGCCCTTTCAGATAGCATCATTAAAAATGTTATTACCCACTTCGCCAGCTCAAACAAAAAAGTTCTCTCTTAACAGGCTGACAAAATATTAAATCATTTATATCTTGTTATTGTTTTTCATAAAATAGAAATTTATATATTTCTTAAAGATTCTTAATTCATCATGAAATTTACTGCTGATCAAAATAATTATCACCTAGAATCTGGATATTCTTATCATTTACTAGGGCAATACATTTTAATACAGTTTTTCAAGTGTTCTAAATAATAACACAAAACAGGAGAAAATTCACATTACAGTTCTTTTTGTTAAATATCTCCTCTAGAAGATATAAAACCGTACATTTCATTCAAAATTACAGATTATCTGCAACAAATTAGAGACTAGACTTTCTTGTAAAAATACAATGATCCATTTCAACATTTTCAACTTAGTAAGTAAGGATATAATAATCGGTAATGAGATTCCATTTTGTTATTTTCCATCTTTATTGTAAAAAGGAACTCTCTAGAAATGAATGTGTTTCTAATAAAATAGAAAGAATTTGAAGGTGTTGCTGGAAGCAGAACTGATTATAAAATTTCTAAACTAGCCTTTTTTTTGTTACAGTAATTTAATCAGCTAATGAAGTACATCTTAATTGCTGTATTTTAGAATTTAAAATTTCAGCAAGAAAGAAAAAATTAAAATAAAAACTCTCATTCAGCAAGAAAAATGAGGGAAGTACTTGTTACATGAAGCTAAGCAATAAATAAGTTGTATTAAAACGTGTAATATAAATGTTTCAGAGCTAGTCAATACACTTTTCAGGAATTTTACTCTATTCAGTCTCAGAGAATTTTTAAATATCAGGGGGACAACTTCTTAAGATACAAAAATATCCAGTTTTCACTCTTCTCCCTTGCTTTTACTCGTTTTATTTTTTATTTTTTGTATGTCCCCAATGAAAAATGAACATTGTATAAGAGTAAAAAGGGAGTACAATGTGCAATGATATTCAATGGTCATGTGATCTTACTTTCCCAAATTTCAATTTACCAATCTCTTATCTGAATTAGTCATTTTTGCTACTTTAGATATAAAAGGAAAAGTTTAGGTCTATGAAATCTGGCTACTCCTTTGCTACATCATTATTTTATAGGGAGTGTGATGTAGGGAAAATAATGAGACTTTGAAATTAGAAGAACTGCACTTTAAAATTCCAGAGGCTCAAAAACTGAAGAGAATAAAACTGAAGGAATTTTGAAACTCATATAGTGTAAATTTCTGAAGCATTTGTCCGAATGCTGTAAACTGTCCACAGACAACTCTTGATTTATACTGAAGTTAGAGAATGTATCTTCCTTCAGCAAAGGATCGTATTTTTTTTTTATTTCCTTCTTGTAGTTCTGCTGTTCTCATTAGGTCTTTGAATACCAGAAGAAAAGAATAAAATACTGCTAAACTTTTTATACCATTTGGTTAAAAGTGAGAGAATAAATAAAAAAGGAAACTCTTGCATATTCATACTTTTGTTTCTTCATTATAATTAGTACTGGGAGATAAAAGATCATATGTATAATGTTTTGCTTCTATAGTAAATTATTTCTTGAAATTGAAGCACAGTTAATCTTTGTCATGGAGTGTTTATAGTTACTTGATAATCTTTTAAGTTTTATGATTGAAGGCAAACAATATTATTTCTTTAAAATGTTTAATAATTAAAAGTTTATGTTCTTTAGTCTTATTTTAATATTCATTTTACATATTGAAGTTTTATTAAGTTTTATAAAGGATACATTTATTTATTTTATTTATTTTTTTCAGAAACAGAATCACAAGTTAACTCACAAATGTATTTAATAACATACATTATGTCTTATGATTCTTCTACATGTACTTAAAATCCCAAAGTATTACTGGATTTAAAAAAATAATATAGGTCTCTCCAAACTCACCATGTTTTATTTATCAACTTTTTACTATAAGCAAAAAAGTTCTCACAAAATAATGAATAAACTTATAGTGAGATTGATACTCCCCTTTTCTAAATCACAAGCCAAAAACCCCTCATAACCACACTGAGATACCACCTAACTCCAGTCAGAATGTCAATTATCAATAACGCAAAAAATAACAGTTGATGGAGAGGGTGTGGCGAAAAGGGAACTCTTCTACAGTGTTGGTGGGAGTGTAAACTAGTGCAACCTCTTTCGAAAGCAGTGTGGCGATTTCTAAAATCTCTAAATATCAACCTCCCATATGACCCTGTGATCCCTCTACTGGGAATATATCCTGAAGAACTCAAATCACTCTATAAAAAAGATACCTGCACATGTATGTTTATCGCAGCATTGTTCACAATAGCAAGAACCTGGAAGCAACCTTGCTGTCCATCAAAGAGGACTGGATTAAAAAAATGTGGTACATATACACAATGCCATAAAAAAGAACAAAATCATGAATTTCGCAGCAACCTGGATGGAACTAGAGTCTATAATGCTGAGTGACCTCTCACAGAAACAAAGAACTGAGTATCACATGTTCTCACTCATATAGTAGACCTTGATCATCCAACGTATTACCACAAGAAAATGACAGTAGTGGGAAACTATGGGCGGGGGTGGAGTAGGGTGATGGGATTAATGGTGGTGGGTGTCTGTTTGGGGATGGGAAGACACTTCTTGTCGGCAAGGGTGCCTGAACGAAGCATATTTGCGTACCTAACCCTTAACTGTACCCCACAATATCATAATAAAAAATATTGAATTAAAAAAAAAGAAATATGATAGCATATTTGGATAATCAAAAAAAATTATAAAACCAAAAATTACAAATGAGACTATGAACTCAGTGTATGACTTTGTTAGCCAATTTGACACAGTAGAGGAGACAATTGATATCCTGAAGATAAGACCAAAGACAACATCTAGAATAGTTATGGAAAGCAAATACATGCAATTTATAGTGAGAAGATAGATATATTTAATTGTTGTTCAACAAAAAGAGGAGCAGAAATATAAAGACAAATCTTTATTATTTTTTATTTGCTTGTCTGTTTATCTATTTATTTGTTTATGTATTCATTTGAATCAGAGTCTCACTCTGTCATCCAGGCCGGATTGCAGTGGCATGATCATAACTTACCACAGCCTCAACTTCCTGGGCTCGGGTGATTCTTCCACCTCAGCGTTCAGAGAAGTTGGAACTACAGGAGCATGCTACCACACCTGGAAAATTTTTGTATTTAAAAAAAATTTTTTTGTAGAGACGAGGTTTTGCTATGTGTTCCCTAGGCTGGTCTCAAACTCCTGGACTGAAGCAATCCTCTTGCCTCAGTCTCTCAAAGTGCTGGGATTTTAATGTAAGACACTACACCCAGCCAATAAATCAATATTTCAAGAGAAAATAGCTTAGCTTTTTTTTCCAAAGTGGTGAAATAATTCACAGAATACAAGAAACCATGACTCAAAGAAACTATAAGGCTTCTTTTTGAAAACCAAGGCCAATGAGAAAAAACTTAAAACTCAACAAAGGATAAAGGCATATTACTTTTAAAGGAAAAAAATGGACTAACAATTAACTTCTCAATGAAAACAATGGAAACAACGAGATAATGAAATTATATTTTCAGCCCAGAATTTGATATGTAATGAATAAAGTAAAAATAAAACTTTCAGAACAAGCAAAAAAGAAAATACAGTTCAGAAACAGAAAATCAATGAAATATCAAAAGACTTGCTCAGGACTAAAGAAAGATGAAGTTATATAAAAGATAGAAAATTGAGAAGGAATTTTTTAATGTCAAATATATTGATGAAAAAATAAATCTTCAGTCTCTTTTTCAACAACATTTTTTTGAAAAAATGCATTACTTCCCTTAATTAGGCTGCATAGATACTTTGGAAAAAGTAAAGTGATTGTGTACAAACAAAAATGTTTATTTCTATATTCAAACATCAAATAACTTGGAAAGAAAATTAAATAAACAATGTCATTTTTAATAGAACCAGAAACATATAATACTTAAGAATAGTGTCGGGAAACTGCAGGGAGGGGGCTGGGGGGATAGGGAGGTGGGATTGACAGTAGTCAATGTCTGCCTGGGGAAGGTGGGGCACACCTCATCAATAAGGATACCTGCACAGTGAATCTTTGTATACCTAGTCCTGAATTGTACCCCACAATTTTAAATAAAAATTAAAAGAAGAAAAAAAAGAATAGCGTCAATGGATTATAAGCATTGAATTATATACAGTAATACTGCAAAAATATTCTGAGATAAGGATCTAAAATACTTAGGAATAAATTAAATTAAATGCGTTACACCTACACACTGAAAACTTAAAGACATTCTAAAATGAAATACAGTGGTCATAGATTGAAACATTCAACATGATCCCAATCAAATTTCTTGCAAGCATAAAATTGGCACTGTTTGTTCCATTTAGGTGGAGTTTGAAAGACTTAGTGGAGCCAAATCATCTTCAGAAAGAAGAACTAAGTTTAGTCATATAAAGCAACAGGAACAATTAGATTTTGATATTGGAATAAAAAGATAATTAGGTCAATGAAAGAGAAGCGAATTCAGAAATAAATAGATATGTTTACAACTATTTGATTTTGCCAAAATGCCTATGCAATTCAATTAGGAAAGTAATACATGTTTAAGAAATTTTGCTTAAAAAAAACCCTTTATTATCATTCATTGATATATCTACCATGGTTGTGCTATCACTATGCCTTAAGAGGCATAACACTTTATAAGAAAGAAAGAAATGAGATGAATTAATAAAAATTTTTTAATTCTTGTAAGCTTACATTTCAAAAGAATGTATTTATGTAAATTTAAAAAACAAGTGAAAAGACTATATTTTCAGATATGTGAAAACATAGGTAAAGTCATACAGACCCATTTCGATTTTCTAGGGTGGTTAAGCAATCGCACTAAAATGTGATGACTTAAGAAAACAGCTTTTCATGTTTTGTCTTCTGGGCCTCATTTAGACGGTTCATGCTTGGACTTTTCATAGGGATGCAGAAAGATGGCAGCAGGATTGGAGTCACTAGAAAGTTCTGTGCCAAAATGCTCCTTGAACCCTTTTCCCCTTCACATTATGGTCCTTCCGTGAGACTTCTTACATGGTAACTGGCTTTTAAAAGTCAAGAATCAGTAACCACCAGCCAGTTGAAGACTTTGCTCAGAATGGACTTAAGATCGCATCTGCCATTGGTCAAAGTGGTCATGAACTTTGTCATGATTCAAGGAGAAGAAGCGATAAATGCTGCCCATTGTTACCAGATTTACAAAGTCACATTGAAAAGCACATGTAGAATCAGGCTATTACTGGGGCCAGTTTTGGAAAAATGCAGTCTGCCCCAACATCTATTTCAGTTTAGTGGTAACCACAGTGGAGGCTGGGAGAGGAGAAATTAAATAGGCGATTTTGCAAAAAGAACTTTAACTCAACCTACATTGTTTCAGTTTTTTTTGTTTTTTTGTTTTTTAAATGAAGTATCTAAAGTAAATGTGACAGACCTGCTTGTGAGTACATGGACATTTATGATATTACTTTCTATATATTTCTATATTTTAAATATTTTATGTTTTAAAAGAGTATTCAGTGCTTCAGGAAAGAAGTATTATAGCTTTCAAAAGATAGTAGTTCTTCCTGTCTTGCATTTATCTGTGTCTAAGATGTCATATGATGTTACATGGCAGAAATTTTAGGTTCAGATTTTTTTTTAGGTATTTCAATTTCACAGATTACCTTTTTGGAACAACTAAAATATAAGTCTGTACTCAAAATAACTAAAAACGTAGAAGTTGCTCCTCTGTAATCCTGTTTTACCTCCCTGAATACGATTGAATAATTATGGATTTAAAATTCTTTTCATAAAAAGATATTAAGCATACTGTGGCATCTCTATAAGTTTTATAGAATGAAAAAAGTGCGTGCTGTATATTTCTTCATCACGAAAACAGAGCCTCAATTTAAATATGAATTCCAATTTAGAACATTAGCAATTAACTGATTTTACTCTGTTGTGTAATTCTTTCATTCATTAATCGTTATGAGAGCTAAAGAACATTGCAACCCTGTAGGAAATGAAAAGACATGGGTGTCAGCTAAGGTTAGTCATAGAGCATGGCTTGCATTTTAATCTAGCATGAGTTTCGTAGAGGTTTAAAATGTTTCCATCAAAAATACTTCTAAATGTCACCAGTTCTGAGGGAAGGATTTAGTCATTTCATAAATTACTTTTCTGATCTTTCCTGCTATGCTTTAATTGCTATTTAATCTAAAATCAATACTCTGGACAACAGAGTATGGTTTTATGTCTGGCTTGCAAAGTCCTGAGGACCCTAGTTTAAGAAGTACCATATAGGTTATTATTTCCTTCCTTCTAGCATTCCTCTACCAGATTTGCAACAATTTCTTTTTTTTGTATTTTGAACTATTTGAGTGTTTCCAATTTTTTTGATACACAATTTTTTAAGAAGGCATTTAAAAAGATATTTTATGAGAAATAATTTGGCAACTGGAAAAATTTTTTAATTGTATATATATAAAGATATTTTATACTTTGCATAATATTCCAGTACATACATGCTGTAAATATATAACATTAACAAAAGTTTCATGAAGCAATACTTACCTTTATTATACATCATGCTCTCTGATATGTCTACATATTCTATTTTACTGTTTTTAATGTTGGCCATGTCCCATTGAATTGACATTATTTGTATTTTGAGAAACATTGAACTACTGTGCTTGCTTTATCTGGGTCTAGTGATCAACTCCATCCTATAAGAGAAGAGATAGAAAACAAGCAGAAGGAACACCTTCTCCAAACCATAGCGTCCAAGAGATTCAGGGCCTTAAACTTTGAAGTTTGAGGACCCCTAATGAAGACAATAATTTATTATAAAACATTCCTGGCCAGGTATGGTGGCTCACATCTATAACCCAGCACTTTAGAAGACTGAGGCAGGAGGGTTGCTTGAACCCAGAAGTTTGAGTCCAGCCGGGCAACACAGAGACCTCATTCCTACAAAAAAAAAAAAAATTAGAAAGTTAGCCAGGCATGGCGGCATGCATCTGTAGTCCCAGTTGAGGTGGAAGGATGAGCTGAGCCCAGGAAGTTGAGGCTGTGGTGAGTCGAGATGGTGCCACTGGACAACAACCTGAGCGACATAGTGAGACTCCAACTCAAAACAAAACAAAACAAGACATACTTCAACATAGCAAGATACTATACACATGCCAGTTAGTTTCAGCTCTACCTGGAGGAGCCACCAGGAGTGGCCAGCTGGCACTTTCATCTGGACTTTCCCCACCAGTCAGATATGCAACATTTATTGGTCGAATGCATAAGGAGTGTCTCGCTTCAGGTTGGTGAGATCCTGTTTTTTCCAACCCTGTACAACGTATCCGTATGTAGTCACAAGAGTATGGGTGACAAAGACACAGAAAATTAGCAGCTGTATTTGCTTTTCAGCAGTATAACTTTTCCAGCCCTGGTATCTGCCTTAAGCCAATATATGGATGACAACTTGGGAAGGAAGCAATGAAATCGTATACATTGGAGTAAATATTAAAATTTTAAGTTTTAGATAAAATTAAAATTATAAAAACTAAATCTTCTTTGAAGAACAATACCATCCGCAATCTCCACAGCTTTGATCCACTAATTCAAGTGAGCAGGAAATATATCGATTCCCATTTGAGAGCTTATTCTGTTGGGCAGGGAAAACTTCACATTGGACAGCATCTGCTTTCACTCTCTTCTGGCTGTGGCTACATTTTGGTAGTGCTACAGGAGACTGGTTTGTTAAAGGCAGGGTCATTTTACATTTATGCTCCTAGGCACCTGTGGCAATGTTGGTCATTCCATCTGGGCTTGAACATTCACAGACTGCAGCTGCAACACTCCTTATGACCACAGGTGTGCTTAAGATTTGGGAGCGCTTCCCTATATTTCTCACTCACCCTAAGGACCTGGGATGTATTCTGGTGCTTCTCTTCTTTGTCCCAGACCATGGACATCTCAGTGATACCATCTGTTGTTTCCATCTTCCTAGACACTCCATATAAAAAGTCCCTATATCCCCAACAAAGACAGAAAAACTATAAATCACTAATACATATGTGTGTGTGTGTGTGTGTGTGTGTGTGTGTGTGTGTGTATCAGGAAAAAATTGAAAAAAATCTTCAACAGAGGAAATATAAAGGAAGCATGTGCAAATATGCTCAATATCATTAGTTATCAGAAAAACGCAAGTTAATAATTATAGTGAAACACCATGCATAGTTAGTATAATTTATTTTTTAAATGAAAACAGTGTTACATATGTAAAGCAACTAGGCAACTCTTGCACTTGTGGTAATATAAGATAGTGCTACTAGTTTTAGTACAATGTGAATTATGTACAAATATATGCATCAACCATGACCTTGCACTTTTTATTTATCTATTCATGTATCTACCTAACTACACACCTACATAAGACTGAAAAAGTCTGTATGATTCATAATACTCTAAATTTTCATCAAGAGGATAATGGATACATAATGGTGGCACATTGATGACATGGAATACTACAGATGTTCTTTAAAGTATGGTCACTGGGCCAACAGCATCAGTACCACTTGAGAACTTGTTAGAGTTAGGAATTCTTGGGCTTACTTTAGACCCGCTGAATTGGAGTCTCTAAAGGTGCATCTCCAAGTTTTGGGTTTAACAAAACTTCCAGGTGATTCTGATGCATGTTTAGAATCAGAAGCATTGCTTTAGATTCAATAAATTAATAAATATGAAAAATTTCTGCTGTATGCCATACTACAAATAAATCTATGGGTAGAGTCTGATAAGAAGCATAAGGGAGCTTCTGGCGAAATTTTCTGTTTAAATGCTGGTTATAAGGTGTTTACCTTGTCAAAATTCCTAAGTATATACACTTATAATTGGCTCATTTTGTATTTCATGCATAATAAAATAATATAAAAATATACTGTACCCTGATGCAAACTCAGTTGTTTTGATATTGTATAGACAATAATGTGTGGTTATTACCTCCCTTAAATTGGATACCATGCTCTACGTGCAGGATAAGATTTATTTGTTTTAAATTAAAATAAAAAAGACTTACTTTAAGAAAATATATCCAGTCTACCAATTATACTTTGTGCACTGATTTGTATATATGCTAGACTTTAACAAAAACTTTACTGAAAAATGAATTAAATATTTTATCTTGGCGATCATTCATGTCATTGTAAATCAGATGATAGTGATGGTTTTATTTGTTGACTACCATGATGTGATAGACATTTTACATAGAACACATTACTAAATTTTGCTACTAAATAAATAGCATTCCTATTTTAGATATGACAGTACTTAGGTCTGAGGAAGTTGCATAATGTCTTCAAAATAGTAAATGGTAAAACTCGAGATTGGAAATCAAGTCTGCTTGACTTCAACTTCAAGCAAGATTGGCACTTTCCCAGTAGATGCAAATAATTACTACATCTACCCAGAATAAGATGGTAGAAGAAGCAAACAAGGTTGATGATGCTAGAAATATCATACATTTTCTACAAACTAGCAAAGATTATTGATTATCAGGGTTAGAAGTCATCTTCAATGTTATGTGATTGAAGATGAATTAAAATAAATTCCATTTGAAATCAACTTCCTGGACTAAGAACTATGTAATTAAACTAGCTATCCCTTCTTCTCTCTTTCTTTCTTTTTTTTTTTTTAATTTTCTTTACTAGAAAAAATTTTCTTATCTTGAGGCTAAATACTCTACAAAAACATTACCAGTTTGTACATATAAAAAAATTGCACAGAACATAAATTTGTACAAATAATTTGTGCCTTATACCCAATAATTCCAATTCTGCCCATTGCAATCACATGGAAGAAACATTCATTCAAATAACAGAACATCAAATATTCAAAGAAAGCTACTATTTTTTCCCAGAGTGTATTCTCTCCTTGGTTCTCCTGTTTTAATATTACCTAGTCTCTGAGTCACTTCATCATCCTGATCTTTCCCCTCTGACTGCTTCAATTTGTTTATGTGTCCTTTAAAGAATAGTCCTACTTAGGTGTTATCTGAAAAGCAAAGCAGAACGGGAACACTTCATTTATCTTTTCCAAATCTCTAGTTCCTTTTATTACACCAGAGAATTTTAAGAATTAGAAAGAAATAAAATATCCTTTGTTAAAAAGATATGCTTCACTTTGGATCAGTTCCTTGTGAAAGCTTATGCTAAGAAAATTTTTAACAGTTATGTTTATAAGGTATGGACATTTCTCATCTTCAGTTGCACAAAGCAGCTGTTTTTGGAACTACAAGAGATAATCCAAGAGAAACCATGTTGGGGTCCTAAGCAGAATACCTGGCAGCTGATGCAGACAAACTTTCAAGCTGTGTGAACTAGAGAAGTGATTTTTCCCTCTGTAAGCCTCAACTTCCTTACTAATAAAGTGGGCTGTACAGATTAAGTGAAATAACATCTTAAAAGTAACAGGGCTTAATACATATTAGATCTATTTACCCTTGCCTCAGTTCCCCAAAGACACAAAAATTTAGACCTAGTTTATTCAAATGGCAGATGTCACCATCACCTTCACTATCACAACCGTAACCACCATCATCATCACCACCATTACCATTATCAAAAACATCTGTTGCATGGTCACTGTGTGACACACCCTTTCACAGCCATTTGTACGGCTATCCCAATTTATTTAACCCTTACATTAATCTCATGTGGTAGTTATTTTTATTAATCATACTTTACATATGAGAAAACTAAGTCATAAAAACTTATTAATTTGACATACTTTTGTTTACACAGCTAGTAGATGAGAATGTACAGTTCAATAGTATGGGTTCTAAGACATGTATTGTGAAAAGAAAGCTCTAAATGTAAGTCTTCACTATCTATACATTTGTGTATACATGCTTGCTTTAATCAAAGAGTTATTGAGCACTCACTATGGACTAAGCACATAACTATTCAAATAAATATAAATAAAACATAATCTATTATTCCATAAAGCTCACATCCTGGAGGTTACCGTGATATTAATGTAGTTGAATTAATAGTACAGAGGAGAATTATAATATATTGTGATATATATCAAAGTGCAAAGTTCAGGGAAGTTAATAGTGTGAGGGTTCAAGGGACAAAATCTTTCCAAGAAACAGAAACAGCAAATGCAAATACTCAGATTCTAGCCAAGATTATCTTCTTTTAGATAACTTTAATTTTAATTAGTGTGGTGTAACAAGAACATGAAGTGAAGGAGACACAAAGACCCTCATCATGAAGCTGAAAAGTAACAAAGGGTTAAATCTAGATAATGTGCATGAGTTTTGGACTCATGATTATAAAGTATGGACGATGGTTATGGTTGTGATAGTGATGATGATGGTGGTGATGTCTGCCATGTCCTAAAAAAGATGTAATGCTTCTGAAGAGTTTTCATCATGGAAATAATGCAAGCAGTTTAGGGTTTTGGGATATCTTTCAAAGTGTGGTGAAAATTGATGGGAAGGGAGAGTGAGACGAATTGAGAAAGCGAGTATCAGAGAGAAGAATGAGAAATCTATGGACTTCTACAAAAAAAAAAAATGCTGACACATTGAAGATGGAAGGCAGAAGGGAGAAGGCATGAAATATTAACAAGAATAAATCATCATGGTGAATAACTGAACACGCGCGTGTGTGTATCAGTGGTGGTGAGGGGGTAAGAAAAAGGACACAACCAAGCATAAGTCCCATTTTGTTAAACTGCATCTTCCATGACATGCCCGTAGTCCTGTTTTCCTCTTTAAATACAATACCCTGTAGACTTTAGAAGCCCTTTATTTGACTTTCCCTACCTCTGTTTTTCTCCTCTCGAAGATTAAGCCCTACTCTTCCAGTCAGAGTTTCAATATTTCTCCAATTTTCAGAATAAAGCAAACCAGAGAAAGGAACTAAAACTATACTTCAGACCCAGACCATAAGGCTTAGG
>CAUYQG010003456.1:0-12315 GCA_963574415.1 Tarsius wallacei
GAGTGACGCAAAAGACACATGGACAGTGACTCCCTGGAGGGAGGCGGGACTTGGACACTCTGCTGCACCCGCGGCTCCAGGTCCCCGTCTAGGCATGCACAGCCAAGGGGGCTCAGCAGCCCATGGCCACGTGAGCACTCCTCTCTGGCCTTCGATCACTCCCACCCGACAGTTTCCTTTCCAGGACAACTGCCTTGCCTTGCACCCAGATGCTGCACCGGGCACTGGGCTGCGTCTTCACGTCTCCTACGATGGAGCCTCTGAGGGCAAGGTCCTGAGGCTGCTGCCTTGAGGATGCTGCCCATCGAAATGACTTGACCAAACAACCCACACCTCAGAGTCGGAATCCACATACACAGCAGCTTTCGTTCCCCAGTAAGAAATTAACCAACCACTAATGCAATGGTATTTCTGGACCTCTAACTTCCAAGGCTCTGATTACAAAATCAACTCATGAGGCACATCTCTATCCTTTAATTTCTAGAAAACCCAGTTTGCCCTGGCAACACCCTAGAATCCCTTTCCCAAGCACCCCAAACACGGTGTGGCTTATGTCTGCACTATGCATCTCTTTCCACGGCTGACCACAGCTATGTAAGAATCCCACAGGCAGAGCAACACCGGCACTGAGGTCCAGCAGACACATAGAGCCGGCCTCAGGCAGGTTAACTCAGATCAGGACCTGCCAGAACCAGACCTCCCAGGCCCCCGCAGGCTTCAGAAGACCCCAGGCTGAGCCGTGCTGGCATCTGCAGATACCCCACTAGCGCCACTGCCTGCTGCTAATGCTTATTTTTTTTAATGCCTGAAAACAGCTTCTTCACACTTCGAAGCCACCACCTGTCCCAACCCGTGTCTGTGACTGCTGCTACACGATTTACAGAGACCTTGTTGAAGGACCATCGGGTTCTTTTTCTCAAGACTGAGAACCCAAGAGGCGTGTCGGGAACCAGCACCTGCTGGGACTTGCTTCGAGGTCCCCAGCCGCCTTCCAGGCTCTCCGCGCCACACTCCTGTCCTGGCACCACAGACCGGTGACACCTCGACGGGGTGCTCCTCGCGAGCCGGGCTGGTCTGGGAGCTCCTGTACAGGTGTAGTCTAAGTCCCAGCCATTCTAGCCCCAACCCTAGGTGCGGAAACTGAGACCAAGATTAAGAAACCAGCCGCAGCCACTCGACCACGGGGCAGGAGAGGGGCTCCCGGGCCGCAGCCGCACTGCTCTGCAGTGACTGACAGTAGGACTCCATCCCTTCAGGCCGCAGGGAGGCACAGAGGGCTTTTCACGCCTGTATAGCCACTGAGGCCGACTCGTCCACAACAGAGAGAACTGATTAAAGAGAAAGCGTCAACCCACCTCTTAGCGTCATTTCACTGCATCTAAGACACTGTCATTTTTAAGACGAGTCATTACTGCCCACAGCTACCAAGCACTCTGACCTCAGTCCTGTGGTGACAGGCCCCTGGCAGGGCCTCGCGGCACCCATGTCCTGCTGCCCTTACAGGAATGTGAAGGGTGTGGGCTGCCGTGCACAGAGGGGTGGACTTGCACTCCTTCTGCTGACCACCTCTGTCCATCACTTCTGGCGCATGCCCCTGCCTGCCCAATGGCTTTTCAATGCCACACCGAACCACAAGGTCACCTTTCTGAAGACCCCTGGCCACGGCGGTGCTGCACTGACGGCTGTCCCAGCACAGAACACAGCCCAGGTGCTCGGGAGCTGGGCCAAGTGCCAGCTCCTGCTGACAGCGCCCACGACGCCAGCGGGACAGGTTTTAAGACACATTCTGTTAAAACACGGAGACGACGCGGATCTTAGAAGTGGTGCAATATGGTTACAAGGAAGACAAAGCAGCACGAGAATGAAGGCTTGGTATGTCTTGTTTTACAACATGTTGGGCCAGGCTGCCCTTCCCTGTGCTTGTCCCATCTGCTCTGGTCTGCTGCCGTCTGTGGCTGAGGACAGCCAGATGTGCGGGAGACTGAGTGAACCACAGAAGAATGCAGGGCAGCAGGCGGGGGGCAGGGCAGGGCGGGGATGAGGCCCAGAGCAGGGCCGAGGGGCAGAGCAGGGTTCGGAGTCAGCGCTGGCACCTCAGCCCCCCACACTGGCAGCCTCCAGAACCGCAGAGGCAGAGGAGGCAACAGTGATCCCCAGAGTGCTGCCCCTGCATGCTGAAGAGGGAACACCCCACAGTGCTCTCCCTCCACGCTGAGGAAGCGACCGCGACACTCCAAAGCGCTCCCCGCTGAAGTCTGAGAAGGTGACCATAACACCCAAAGTGTTCCCCCTGCACACTTAGGAGGCAAACGTGACACCCCAAAGTGCTCACCCCTGCACTCAGGTGACCATGACACCCCCAAATGCTCCCCCTGCAAGCTGAGGTGGCCGTAACACCCCAAAGCGCTCCCCCACGCACGCTGAGGAGGCGACCGTGGCATCGCCAGAGTGTCTTCCGTGTAAAAGCCCGGGAGCCCTCCCTGCCCCACCGCTGCGATGTGGTCCTGCCAAGAGACATCTGCGTGCAGACGCTGCCCTCGGCTCACAGACGAGGAAGACACTGCCACAGCCAGAGTTCCTTTTGCTCAGCAGGATTACAAAGAGGAAGGATCATCAGAAGCCTTTCATTCCCATTTAGTCAGGAAACAATCGAGAGTTCTGTGTACAAACGCTAACTTGACAACAGAATTTTACATCTCGCTGGAAGCAAGCCGAGCGCAACACCTAGAAGAGCAAACCTGAGCCTGGCAGCAGCCACTTCCAAGCAGGCAGCTCCTTCCACAGCCCCCGAGAAACGCAGCTCCCCACACTGCTTCAGACTCCGAGGAATACGCGAGTGCCTTAAAAAGCTAAGGAGACCAGGATGCGCTATTCCAGGCTGAGACGCCTGTCAGGACCTCACAGAGGGTCTCCTCCTGGTTCTTCATGAAGAATGGACACACCCACCCTCTTCCGCAGAGCATCAAGGTCACTTGTATTGCTAACAGAGGCCGAAGGGGGATTATTTCAATGCCGGGCTTTTGAAAGGTGGGCAGAAAGGATCTGAGAGGGAAAGAAGGCTTCCGCACTCCCTCTTGCCCCGCATGTGAGCTTCCTGGCTCAGGGTGGCTCAGTGACTGCTGTCCACTCCGGGAAACGCCATCTGGCACATGCACTCAGGTGCCACCAGCAGAGACACTTTTCAGGGTGGTTGACTCTAAAACCCATTTGGTCTTAACCATTGCTTTGTCCAAGTGAATAGTAAATATTCAAAAAACTAGCACTACCCAGGGCTGGCAAAGGCCTAAAACAGATAATCATATGTTGGAAATGGGTACAATTCTCTTGATAGACCATTACCAAAACCCTCGTCCACAGTAAGTAACTTCACATTTACCTGCACACTCCACAAAATGAAGCAGGTAGTCATCTGGGTGAATTACTGGAATACTACCTGGGTGGGAAGCGTGAGTCTTACATGAGACCCCACTGTCCTTCGAGGCACCCCACAGGCCATTCTCAGGTACCCAGTGGGTTCTGTGTTTTTTGTTGTTTGTTTTGAGTCGGAGTCTCACTCTGCTGTCCAAGTTGGAGTGCAGTTGGCACACTCAGAGCCACCGCAGCCTCGACCAGCTGGGCCGGGCAATCTTTCCGCCTCAGCCTTCCAAGTAGCTGGAACTACAGGTGCGCGCTACCACGCCCGGCTAATTTTTTTATTTATTGTAGAGACGAGGTCTCGCCCAGTTGCCCAGGCTGGTCCCGAACCCCTGAGCTCAGGCAATTCTTTTGCCTCAGCCTCCAAAGTGCTGGGATGGCAGGCGTGGGCCACTACGTGTGGCTGTCTGTGTTTTCTGCCTCAGACATAAGGCTGGAAGAACATCTCCAGTGGGCTGCAGGAGCAAGACCAGCTGCTGACTTCTGCTCATGAAGTTGCCTGGCCCTGCACGGCTTTAAAAGACTTCTGAACTACAGAGAAGAACACGAGCACTGGCAAAAACCACTTCCTGGAAAAACACACACAGAGTCGCCCCCCACCCCATCGAGGGCTGCTTCTGCAGTTTCAGTTACCCACAGTCCCCAGCAGCCCAAACACATAGGTAGAAAACTCCAGGAACAAACTCCCAAGCTTTACACTGAGCCTGGCCTGAGTGGTGCCTTGCTCCATGCTGTCGGGAAGCGGGCATACCCTCTGTCCAGCACCCCCACCCCATGCACACCAGTCGCCACTCATCACTCTGGCTGCCACGGTGGCCAGCTCGGCAGAGCACGGGAGCAGTGAGCGCGGGGCAGAAGAGGCTTTGGGGAGAGCACACCCACATGACTCTCATGACAGTGCGGTGTTTCAGCAGCCATCTTGTTGTTGGTCGTCACTGTCAACCTCCCACGCTGCCTAAGGTATGACTTAACCCTGACCCCGGCACGTGGAAGGGAAAGCACGCAGAGGACATAGGCTCACTGCTGTCTGCGGTTCCAGGACCTCGGAACACCCCCTGTGGGTTAGGGGGTGCACTGCACACGTAGCACGAAAAAGAGAAGTGTTTGCACTCACCAGTAACTTCAAAAACAAAATCTAAAAGGCACAAATTAAGGTTAAAACGAACTCCCAGTTTCACCTACGTACTGACAATCTACCTGAATGCAACGCTCACCATTAGCAAAACACAGCGACACAGACAACCTCCAACCACGAGACTTGTGCCTACTGGATGTGAACTGACTCGGCACACCTCTCCTGAAATGTGACCCGACGACATGTGTCAACAGAGTGAAAGTATGAACACTAAGGGTCAGCAAATGCAAAGCAAAACTAAAATTCACCTGCCAGTCAGCAGCTCCACTTCTGATCCGCCTATTCTCGAGAAACGATCAGAGAAGTGCACGAGGCCGTATCTGCCAACTATTTTCATGGCTGGAAAACTAGAGGAAAGAGTACACGTCCAGCCCAGGAGAAGTGATCAGCAATTGCGCAGAAGGCAGCCTCACAACGCTACTGGAAATGCTTCAGGGGGTTTCCACGATGGAGGGAAGGAGCAGCGGAGGGAGCCGGAGTCCAACCCTGTGGAGCAGGACCCAGGACTGGAAGCGGCTGGTTCTGCAAACGGCAAAGCACATGTGCTCCCACACGAAGAAAGCCAACCAAAACATCCACTGCTGACCATGCAGTGTAAGAAGGGCGACTCCCACCGACGCTGCCGGGCTGCCATTCAGCTTAGAACGGCACGCCCCACCAGCCTACGCTGCAGATGTGGGGCTCAGTCTCCCAGAGCTGGAATCAGAGGCTGATTCTGAAGACAGAAGCGCAACAACGCTGAGCACCCACGTGGCCCTGGGCTGGTTAAACCCACGACAAGACAGACGGGACCGGAAGGGCAGGAAAGCCCGTCTTCTCGCGGGTGCGAAGCACACAGAGGGGAGAACGCAGCAGCCCCGTGGAGAGCTCACAGGGCACGTCCACGAAGCTGGAGGAGAGGCAGACAGATGGCAAGAAACCATGGGGAAAGGAAGACAGACACCGGATGTGAGCCTGGGGCGTGCTCTGGGCACAAACCCTCCTAGCTCCCAGGGGCAGCCACTATCCACCATCACAGGGTTCAAAGACAACGCCCTCCCGTCCTGTCAACTGTGCCAGGGACTCCTTCCACGGCTGTTCGAGTGAGTCGCAGTTGGGAGCAAGGCCAGTGTGAAAGGCAAGGCCACACGCCCCACAGTCCAGGCTGCTCGTCCACTTGCCCCCAGCTTTGGGGCCATTATTTTGGAAAGATGTCTCTTCACCTGGGACAGCAGTACAGACCCCGGCTCCTCTCCTCGGCCACTCCTTTTTTATTTTTAAGTCACTTTTCTCCAGTCGCAGGATTGGGGGCATGTACAGTTTTGCTCTTCTTTGCAGATATTCACTCACACTCTTTCACAAAGGTTTTGACCAAATCGACTTCAATATAAAGATTTCAAAACTATTTGTCACTAAAGTCATTCAACTTTAAAATCACCCTATCTGACACCTGATAATTTTTACTACAACTTTAAATGATAAAATGATATATTTTTAGGCCCTGCTTTATGAACCAAACATTACAGAGCTTCTCAAGTAGAATGCAATTAAAATACTAAGTAACTTTTAAATGAGCCAGTGACTTATTAAATGGCTTTCTTTCCTTTAAAAGAGGCAATTTTTTAAAGATTACAGTATACATACGAACGCAAGAGTGAGAAACAAATTTGCTTTTAAATGAACTTCAAGGAATGAGACAGTTATAGCTTAACTCCACTTTTTTCTTAACTTACTCTGAAACCTAGATAAGCCATATCACAAACAAGCCTCTTCACAAAACCCACATGCAAAGCTGAACAGCAGCGCTCGCCCTCTCAGCTCACAGCTTCAGGGCAGCCTCCACTCTTGCCAAGCTGCTGGGGCTATGGGGAGGCGGGGTGCACCCCACAGCCTGATGTGGTTACCTGGCATGGCCCAGGAGGAGGCGGAGTGGGGTGCCTGCGGCTGACGGGGTTACCTGGCATGTTCCCGGGGAGAGGCAGATGGGGGCGCACCCACAGCTGATGTGGTTACCTGGCACAGCCCAGAGAAATCAGGGGGTGCGCCTGACACGGTTGCCTGGCACGCCCCGAGCGGAGGTGGGGTGTGTGCCCACGGCTGACACCAATACCTGGCATTGCCCAGAGAAGGCAGGAGGTGCACCTGCAGTGGACGCAGTTACTTGGCACACCCCAGGGGGCGACAGGGTGTGTGCCTGCGGCTGGCAGGGTTACCTAGCATGGCCCAGGGGAAGGCGGAGAGGGGCGCACCCACAGCTGACGTGGTTATCCGGCACTCCCCGGGGGAGGTGGGGTGTGTGCCTGCACTTGACACGGTTACCTGGCATGGCCCGCAGGAGCTTGGCGTTGCACATGTGTCCCTTGCGGATGTCCGTGAGGATGTACTCCATCCGCTTGGCCCGCCACAGGAAGTTGAACACCCGCAGGTAGTGGCCCATGCACTCCCGAGTGAACACCTAGGGACAGCAGAGACGGGCGCACACGTGAGAGTCTGCAGGCCAGTCGCAAGCTTTAGGGAGTGCCAGGCTGGAACAACAACCGCATGCACTGTGGAGTCCCGGGCAGAGCTGCGGTGCCAGAGGCAGGTGGGCACGTCCACACGGCCTGCGCAGACAGGGACACAGAGGCCTGGCGGCTCCCAGCTAGGAAGCCTGGGCCTGGTCTGAAGCTGGAGCCTTGACGACAGCGCCCCAAGGCTGTGGGAGTCACGGGCAGCAGAGCACATCCCTCAGCAGCCAGAGCGCCAAAGGGGACGAGCTCGCAGAGGCCTGCAAGAAGCTCCCGAGAGAACAGAGTCCTGCGGTGCTGTCACAGGGGACTGGCTGCTTCCGGTGCCTCGGTTCCCGCACACGGACACGGCCCCCAGCAGAGGACAAGGCTGTGGGGCAGGACTGGCCAGACCCTCCTTCCAAACACCCCCGTGGCAGCCAGGGCCCACGAATGGAAACCCAGAAGCCCAGTGAAACCTGGACACCCGATACGCCACAAGTAGTAACTCTTCAGGACAGGAATGGCCGACGCACAAACGGCACGGGGCTTTCTGCGAACTGCAGCCAATAGTGTTTCCGGTGCAAGCATGCACGTGGCAGACGTGGGCACTGCTCGCCCACTAGAGGCCGATCAGAGGGTCACGGCATTGTCAAAGTGTGTCTTACACTCCCATGAGAGAACACCGGCACAGCGGGGCCCGCATCTCAGCCCCAGGACGAGATCAGACCCCGCGAGAACGCAGGCCTCCACACAGGCATCCTCCTTGTGACCAGAACCGGGACCAATGGGCCTTGAGCGCCACTCCACAAGCGCCACTCCACAAGTAGGTTCTCCTGGGGAGAACCTACTATCCTTCCCGCTTGGCCAGAATTTGGGCTTCCATCAGGACAGAAAAACACAGCCTCCCAGGTCTCTGACATCCCTCTATTCACACTTTTCTGACACTCACTGCCGGGCTCTCACACCTTCCCAGGTCTCACCACATCCCTCTGCTCACACTCCTCTGACACTCACTCCTGGGTCCTCACATACTCCCAGGACTCCCCACACCCGTCTATTCACACTCCTCTGACACTCACTCCCAGGTCCTCACACCCTCCCAGGCATCACTACATTCCTCTGTTCATACTTTCCTGATTCTCACTCCTGAATCCTCCCACCCTCCCAGGTCTCACCACGACTCTCTACGCACTCCTCTGACAAGCACTCCCAGGTCCTCCCACCCTCCCAGGTCTCACCACCCTATTCACACTCCTCTGACACTCACTCCGGGGTTCTCACACCCTCCCAGGTTTCCCCATGTTCCTCTATTCACACTCTCCTGGTACTCACTCTGCAGTCTTCACACCCTCCCAGGTCTCACTACCACCTCTATTCACACTCCTTTAACACTCCCGGGTCCTCACACCTGCCCAGGTCTCACCATGACCCTATTCCCACTCCTCTGACACTTACGCCCAGGTCCTCACACCCTCCCAGGCCTCGCCATGACCCAATTTACACTCTCCTGACACTCAAGCTTGGGTCCTCCCACCGTCCCAAGGCCTCACCACCTGCCGCTATTCACACTCTCCTGATGCTCACTCCCCAGTCCTCACGCCCTTCCAGGTGTCTCCACGTCCCTCTATCCGCACTCTCCTGACGCTCACTCCCAGGTCCCACCGCGACCCTCTTCACTCTCCTGACGCTCACTGCCGGTTCTTCGGTTCCTCACAGTTTCAGCACTCAGCTTGTTCTGCTGCATTTCACAGGCTCCTGTCACTTGTCACCCGCAACAAGCACCACCTACTAATGTCTCCGCATGCCTTTTGGTGCCTGGAAGGGGCTCCCCACTGAATGAGGGAATGAGCGTCCAACCAGGAGTGTCAGCAGCTGCCCTGAGTTTCTCCATGGCCGAGCCTGAGCATCTGGAGATTAGCTATGTGCTGTACTGTCACGCCATTGAAACTCGCAATGACGGAAATTAAAGGTAGCCAGGTAAATCGTTTTACAAATAAATAAAGGATTCCTCCCCAATCAAGTGGTACATGATAGGGGCTCCTTAAGTACCATGCTTCCGCAGCACATTTAAAATAATCTGATTTTTTAAAATCCAGCTTAATCACAGCACTTTGGGAATATTAACTCTTTAGGAGGAAAACAGTCAAATTCCACTCACATTAAACAAAGGAAAACATCACCTCATTTTAATTTTGCCATTTATATAGTTTTTCAGTTAATCTCTTAGTGTAAAGTTCAGAGAAATATTAAAAATATGCTTCAAAGAGCTTATCACTGGCGATAAATAACAGAAATAGATTTATACCCTGCCTA
The DNA here is from genome assembly GCA_963574415.1 of Tarsius wallacei. Lineage (NCBI taxonomy): Eukaryota > Metazoa > Chordata > Mammalia > Primates > Tarsiidae > Tarsius > Tarsius wallacei. The sequence goes on from CAUYQG010003456.1 coordinate 9,331, forward strand.
CCTGTCAAATGAAAAAATTAAAGCTAGATAACTCTTTTCCATCTAACACCAGGCTATCTTACCACACATTATAACTTCATGACCTTAAAACATCAATCATCTTTAGTTATATAGTCAACAATAAATGTCCCAGCCATATTCAAATCTTGGATAAAATAAAACTACTTATTTTACCCAAATAGTTTAAATTCATTAAAAACAAGAACCAAAACTATTTTGAATGTCTATAAACTATATTTAGCTTATGTAAGTATGTATTTGGGTAACCAGCTTTGAATTTCCCAGATTAATTTTCCAAATTAGACCTATTCATTGACAGTTTATATTACACAATTAGTATGAAGGTTAAATTATTTTATGTTATCAGATACAGTATATAATCATTATATGTGCCCATAATTATATTCCGTATGAAAATGGTCACCTATTGAGAATAGAAAGAAAATAGAGATAATGTGGTAATTTAACAGGGAAAACGTGAAAAACCCATTTTCCTCCAAATCTTGACTCTAAAATAATTTTTAAAATATGACAGTCTTCTATTTATCTTTCTAGTAATTTTCACCATACAACTACATACAAATTAACTTAGGGAAAAAACTATTTCAATGACTAATACTAATCTGAGTACTTGTCATTGTGCAATGGCAACTTAGCTAAAAATACATGACGCCCAAGACATGAGCTGACCCCAGAGCTGGAGGACAAACACCCACACGGCACCAGGTGACCGCACATTCCACTGAGACCCTCAGCAACCCTCAGCAACCAGGCAGCGGTTCCTCTCTCCACCGGAGGCTTCAAGATGCCACCACAACCCCGGAGGCAGCATACAAGTTGACATCTGCGTGCTAAAGACAGAGATTTGCTTTTCAAAATAAACCTGAGATACGAACTTCTTCCCTTGAGTTCTTCTACTAAGGAAGGGCTTTGACAAACCTCAGTATTTAACAACATTGCATGATCAGTTGTTTATGTACACAGCATGCAATGTACAACCTTGATACTCTTATAAGGCAATATGATGAAATCATTAAGAAAGTGTCTAGGAGACCATGTTCAGTTTACCTATTTGTCAAGGCACTCAGACTTTGTAAAACAGTAGATGCAATTGCCCTCTCTGAGGTATCCTTTATGCAATGAAAGTAACACGTAATTGTTGCATGTTGTAACTACTTAAAAAAGTGTTTACATATAAGCCCAAGGAGAAAAGGCTAATTTGAATATGACAAACAATTAGACTTAGGAGTAGTTATGCATTCAAAATACGGTGGCCCTGAGACGGTAAAGGCTCAACATTGATTGGGAAGTCATGGGTGAAGAAAACTGAGCCAGCAGCTGCCCGTTCACAAGAGGCAGGAGAGACCTGGCTGTGGGGCAAGCTGTGACCCCAAGAGAAAGAAAGGGCAAGAGTGGCCCTGGGCGAGTTGTCCCGGCAGGGAGGACTCCTGCAGTGGGCTCGGCAAGAAGGCTAGGAAGGAGCCGGGCTCGGTGGCTCAGCCTGTCATCCCGCGCTTTGGGAGACTGAGGTGAGTGGATTGCCTGAGCCCGCGGGTTCGAGACCCGCCTGGGCAACTTGGCAAGACCTCATCTCTACAATAAATTTTTTAAAAAGTTAGCCTGGGCATGGTAGCACGCGCCTGTAGTTCCGGCTACTCGGAAGGCTGAGGCGGAAGGATTGCCGGAGCCCAGCAGGTCGAGGCTGCGGTGGCTGAGAGCGGCCGCTGCACTCCAGTCTGGGTGACGGAGTGAGACTCCAACTCAAAAAAACAAACAAACAAAAAAACAAAAACAAACAAACAAACAAAAAACAAATTCTCCCCTTCTTCCTCCATTCTTCCCTCCCCCTGCCAGCCCTTGGTAGTCACCATTCTGCTTTTTGTCCCCATGAAATTGACCCTCTAGGTACTTCATGTAAGTAGAGTTATATAATATTTTTCTTTTGGTGGCTGTCTTGTTTCACTTAGTTTAATATCTTCAGGGTTCATTTAGCTTGCAGCATCTTTTAGAATTGTCTTCCTTTTTCAGGCTGAAGATTTTTTTATTGTATGTAGACCACATTTTTTTATACTTATCTGTCTATGGGTTCTTGGGTTGTTTTGACTTTTTGGTTAATGTGAATAATGCTGCTATTGAACAAATATCTATTTGAGTCTCTGATTTCAATTATCTGGGTATATATAGATATAACTTTTAAAATCAGATATTTTACTCATCTCTTATAGCTCTTGTCCCAATGTACATTTCCTCTGAAATTTATATGCATATAGTATTCTTTCATTATTGTGCTCCTGGGAGGAGGGTGTTAGCCCCTTTCTTTGAAATATGTTCAAAACCATTAGTTTCTATCCCCACAAGAATTCTTTGCAAGATCTGCTGAACTGTTTAAACTATGTTTCTTTAGAACTTCCAACATATTTTCCTTGACTTTTTCTCAAATAGACATGCTTTAGGTAAAGCTCCTTCATTCTAAGTTGCTCTCTGAACTGGATTTTGTGGCTTACTAATTCATTATCTAAATAAAATCATCTAACAGAGTGCATGGATGCATTCTATTGATTCTGTTGTGGGTTGGTATGTCATGACTGAGGGTTTTTACCGCATGATAAATCTCATTTCCCTCTCAGGGTTCTCTAAGACTGAGGGTTATAGATTGGACAGTCCACAGTCCTCATCTCCTTGGCATACATCAGTTGCTGTTATGGAAGAGAGTGGCCTGCCTTGGGAAATGGGGAGGTTCTGAGGCTGAGAACTGGCTTAACTAATCAGGATGCTAAACCTGTTTGGGCATTGTACCTGTAAAGTATCACGATTCTTTGGGCTATAGAAATAAGTCTCGCCGGACTCGGTGGCTCAGCCTGTAATCCCGCGCCTTTGGGAGGCTGAGGTGAGTGGATTGCCTGAGCCCGCGGGTTCGAGACCCGCCTAGGCAACTTGGCGAGACCTCATCTCTACAATAAATTAAAAAAATCAGCCGGGCGTGGT
>CAUYQG010003459.1:0-21431 GCA_963574415.1 Tarsius wallacei
AAAGACAAGGAAAAAGAGAGAAAGAAGATCTAGTTCATAGAAAGAAGGAAAGGAAACAGAAGGAAAACAAACAAAAACTTGAGTCGCCAGCAGGTGGTGCTGTCTCACGGCTCCAGATGGACTTTATCTCAGTTGCTTGTCCCTCAGGGGGGAAGCCTGAGAGAGGGCCAGCCGGGGATGGGTTCACAAGAGGAGATCCAAAGCTCACCCGAAAGTCAGAGTGGCAGTTGTGGTGGCAGTGGCAGCGGCAGCAATCTAAGTCTCAGCATATCCTGTGTGGAGGGGTGGATCACCTCAGGCATAGGCTGCAGAGGCAGCCGTATTTAGACCGAGGCGGTGACGTTTCCAGGACCACAGCGGTGATGACGGTGTCCGGCTGCAGCAGTGACGGCGACGAGTGTCTGGACTGTTGGCGGCTAGCCGAGCCAAGCCGCTTGCAGTGGCAGCGGGTCAGGTGGAGCCGCCTACAGCGTCCCGCTGCAATGATCAGTGGCGGTGGTAGCGGTAGTGATCGGTAGCGGTGTTTTGGCCGCGGCGGTGAGCTGAGCCGCTTGCAAGAGCAGCGCTGCCCCCCCGGACGCCGGTGGTGGCGCTGGGTCCCCAGCCACTGGCGGCGGCGGCAGAGATCCCTGGGCCGCTGGCGGCAGTGGTGCCACCGGGTCGCTGGCGATGGCATCGGCAGTGGCGCGCCCCGGGTCGCTGGCGGCGGCTGCAGCAGCGGCGGGCCTCGGGTCACTGGCGGCGGCTGCGGCGCCGCGCCCCTGGTCACTGGCGGTGGCTGCTCGCCCCGGGTCGGCAGCGGCAGCGGCGGCAGCGCGCCTCGGGTCAGCGGCAGCCGCGACGGTGGCACGCCCCGGATCGCCGGGCTGCTGGCGGGGGCGGCAGTGGCCTTTACCTCTGGCCAGCTGTGGTGCCTCTGCGGCGTCAGTGGACAAGTTCCGTGTGGGGAGCAGGCTCCCAGGGAGAGAGCCCGAGTCTTTCTGTGTCCTCTTCTGCTGAGGTCTCACAAACCACACTGCCCGGTCACCATCTTGGCCACGAATCCTAATAATTCTTAAAATATCTATTTCTTCTTTTCTTTAAACTTTTAAGAGCCACCCTAGACCTGAGTGTTCCCGTCTCCAGTGGCCCATTCAGCTCACACTAGAAAAGTGCTAGCTTATAATAAGGAAGGGTACAGTATTCAAAAAGTCAGAGCATCCAGGAGAGTCAACAAAGACAAAATCCTTCAGGGCATCCATCCAGATGTACAAGTTACAAATTTCAGGGTTCCAATATTTCCCAAACAGTGGTGTGATTTTACCATAACTAACCTACTTTGCTGAGAATTTAAGTGTCTCTGAAGTTCTGTCATACAATTAAATTCAGTGTTTGCACCTTAACTGTGTATACTCTTTCACTACAGGGGATAATTGTCTCTTTGTTAACTACCAGAAAGACCTTCAGTCTTTCACACTTAGTCTTTACCTATAGATTAACTGTCCTCAGTTTCTCATTTTTCCTCTTTGGGATGTCAATATCACTTAACAACAACAAGAAACTTCACTTTCCTTGTAGTTATTATATCTCTGAATTTTTAAAAATGCTTTAACCATTGCAACTGTAAAGATATTTATTATTTTACCCTAGGAAATGTGACTGCCAATGAAATAATCAGTAATTAGACTGCAACTTTTCTCCCATAGCTAACAATTCCCCAGATGTTACTCTGAATGAAACCCTTTGTGCAACGTAGGGTGTGAGTAATTGAGTCCCCAAACCCTTTCTTACTGGTGCTTCCTATACTTGTTTGTGTGTTCTGAGAAGCATATGCTAAGGTGAAATTAGATGTGCAAAAGATTTATTGGGCGGAAGCACTCATAATGGGAAGAGTCAAGGGAGCATGAGTATGTAAGAAAAGATCTTATACTATGATGTATTTCTGACATCTGTAAGAAAGAGGGTAAAGGAAGGAGAATTGAGTAGAAGTCTCAGACTGCAGCATTGATCTAAGAAAGTTTTGTTGTTGTTGTTGTTTTCTTTTTGAATTGGAATATCACCCTGTCACCCAGGCTGGAGTGCAGTGGCATGCTCACAGCCACTGCAGCCCTGACCTGTTGGGCTCAGGAAATCCTTCCACCTCAGTGTTCCAAGTAGCTGGAACTACAGGCATGCGCTACCATGCCTGCCTAATTTTTTTGATTTATTGTAGAGATGAGTTCTCGTCAAGTTGCCCAGGCTGGTCTCAAACCCCTGGGCTCAGACAATCCTTTTCCCTCAGCCTCCCAAAGTGCTGGGATTACAGGCTTGAGATACCACATCTGGTTTAAGAAAATTTTGATCACTGCCAGGGGAGGGGGACACACTTCATCAACAAGGGTACCTGCATAATGAACATTTGTGTACCTAACTCTGAATTGTACCCCATATTTTTAAAATGAAAAAATAAAAAGAAGAAAGTTTTGACTGGGTTGATGGTGGTATCTCAAGTTATTGCTGTTAATGTTGCCTGAGAGAAGAGACCTGCAGAAATGACCCTATATTAGTACTTCCACTGTGCTCAGTTATTGGCTAGAAAAAAACCAGTAGGAATGTGGTCTTAACATAAATGTGCCAGTGATCCAGAAGAGTGGTAATCAAATCATTCAGGAAAATAGACTTACTGTGGTCTGAAATTTGAGTGGTAAATTTCCTTTGTTGTCACATGTGGCTAAATACATTTTATTTTTCCAGATAGATTAAGGTCCAATTTCTTCTCTTATCAGCTACAAAAACTTATTTGACCTCTCTGAACCTTGCCTCACTTTCTAACTTCCATAAACATGAGAATTTCATTCTCATAGAGTTATTGTGAGCAAATGATAAAAATAAGCAAATAATCTTTGAAGCATTTTAGATTTTTAGACAAATATGAGGACATTTGCTTGCATACATGCAAATGTTAAGGAAGCTAAATGAAGACATTTTTTCTGTAAACATTTAACAACAAATCACTAAATTTAAACAAGCAATTATATTTCAGTTGTGGCTTCCATAGAGCAATGAGAGTCTACAACTTACTAAAGTGATTTTGGTTGAATGGGATATTCTGTCTGTTCTGCAGGTTCTTGAGCTCATTGACTCTATCCACTAATATCCTGTCTAGATAATAAAAGCAAAATTGCTTTTTTCTTGAACTTCATATTCTCCTGTCCTTGGACACTGATGTTCTTGTTTCTCAGGCCTTCAAACCCAGATTGGAACTTATACCTTACACCATTGGCTTCTCTGGTTTTAGGCCTTCTAGTTTAGATTGGAATCACACCAGATGCTTTCTTGGGCCTACAACTTCCAGAGAACAGATTGTGGAAATTTTTAGTCTCCACAAACTTGTGACCCAATGCCCCCCCCGTGTGTGCATGTGTGTGTGTGTGTGCATGCGTGTGTGTGTGTGCATGCGTGCGTGTGTGTGTGTGTAATGTGATATATATGCATAAAATGTGATATATAGATATATATATATGTATATAGTGGTGCATTTACATGATGGAATATTACGCAGCCATAAAGAAGGACAAAATCTTTAACTTCACAGCAACCTGTATGGACTTAGAGTCTATAATACTCAGTATTATATAAGTGTGCATATATATATATATATATATAGAGAGAGAGAGAGAGAGAGAGAGGAATAGACAGATAGATATCCTATTGGCTCTGTTTTCTTTATAAAACTTTAATACAGTGGGTACACATTGATGGTTTGTTATATAAATACAGAAATGATCAAAAAAAAAATTTTGTCTGTTTTTTGAAATTAATTATTTTTACTTTTTTTATTTTAAAGATGTGGGTGCAATTCAAGATTAAGCATATACATATTCATTATGCAGGTACCCTGGTTGATGAGGTGTGCCTGTCCCTCACCTGGCAGATTACCACTACTGCCAATCCCGCATACTCCTCTCCCCCAGAAGTTTCCTAGTACTGCCAATCTTTTTCTTACAGAATAATGATAATTGTTTAAGGTTCACCTATGAATGAGAACATGTGATTCTCAATTCTTTGTTTCTGTGATAGATCATTCAGTATTATAGATTCTAAGTCCATCCAGGTTGCTGTGAAGTTCATGATTTTGTCCTTCTTTATGGCTGCATAATATTCCATCATGTATAAGTACCATATTTTTTAATCCAGTACTCTTTCAATGAGCAGCACAGTTGGTTCCATGTTCTTTCAATTGTGAACAATGCTGCAATAAACATATGTATGCAGTTTTCTTTCTCATAGAGTGATTTGAGGTCCTCTGGGTATACTACCAGTAGGGGGATTGTGGGGTCGTATGATAGGTCGATTTTTAGATCATTAAGAAATCACCACATTGTTTTCTACAGAGGCTGTACTAGTTTACACTCCCACCAACAGTGTAGAAGTGTTCCCTTTTCACCGCATCCTCTCCAGCATCTGCTGTTTTTGAGTTATCAATGATGGAGACTGGAGTTACATGGTGTGCTTTTAATTTGCATTTTTTTGATGACTAGTGAGGCTGAACATTTTTTCATGTATCTGTTGGCTGATCATTTGTCTTCTATTCATATCTTTTGCCCACTTTGTAATGGGTCTGTTTCTTTTTTCTTTTTGGCACATTTGAGTTCCTTATAGATCCTAGGTGTTAGGTGTTTGCCAGACATACAGTTGGCAAATATTTTTTTTCCAATCTGTGGACTGTTTCCCTGTTCTTTTGATGGTTTCTTTGGCTTTGCAGAAGCTTGTCACTTTGATGAAGTCCCATTTGTTCATCTTATCTCTTATGGCCTGGCCACTTGGGGTTCTGATCAGGAATTGTTTACCAGTTCCAATTTCCATAAGGGTAGCTCCTGCATTTTCTAGGGTTCTTATAGTTTGAGTTTTTTAATTTAGGTCTTTGATCCATTTAGAGTTGATTTTGTTTGTGGTGATAGGTAGGGGACTTGTTTTAATCTTCTTCATGTGATCAACCAGTTTTCCCATAACCATTTACTGAATAGGTTCTTCTCTCTCCAGTGGTTGGTGGTGGAGGTTTTGTCAAAGACGAGTTAATGTCTAAATTGGGGTTTTGCTTCTGGAATCTCTATCCTGTTCAGTTGGTCTATATGCCTGTTCTTGTACCAATACCAGGCTATTTTGATTATTTTAGCTTTAAAATAAAGTTTAAAATCTGTGAGTGTAATCCCTCCTGCTTTGTTTGTTTGTTTGTTTGTTTGTTTGTTTTTTCTGAGGATTGTCTTGGTGATTTTTGGTAATTTATGTCTCCATATGAATTCCTGTATTGTTGTTTCCAGGTCTGAGAAGAATGCTGCTGGTAATTTAATGGGTATTATATTAGATATGTAGATTGCTTTGGGTAGGATGGACATCTTTACAATGTTGATTCTTCCAATCAATGAGCATGTAATATTTTTTCCATTTGTTTGTGTCATCTTTGATATCTTTGAGCAGTGTTTTGTAGTTTTTGTTGTAAAGATGCCAAGTTATTTCATTATGGAAGATGCCAAGGTATTTCATTATTTTGTGCTATTGTGAATGGGATTGTGCTTTTCATTTGGAGTTCTGTTTTTTTATTGTTGGTATATAGAAATGCAACTGTCTTTTGCACATTTTTTCCTTATATTTTGGATGCTTTGGGTAATAAGCACAAGAAAAACTGTCCAAGTTTTTTTTTTCTTCCCAGTCTTTTCTCTCTCTTATATATGCCAGTTCTAGTTATGAAATTTCTTCCTCAAAAACTTTCAATAGATATCCACTGCCTTAAAAATTAGAGTATTTACATTAAAAATTAGTATTTTTTTAAAAAGACATCCCATTATAATTTATTTGCTAACCCTGACTCTTCCATTTTGAACAATGTCTCAAGTATCTAAAGTTATTATATTCATATATTAAGACTTATGCTAATAGTCTTTATCATAGCTGACTAGAGACATCTGGTACTTACCCCCTCCATAGAGAAGTTCCAAAATAACAAGCAGATAATCACACTTTGAATATATCATCTAATAGAGAACACTAGACTTCAACAGATAAGAAGAAACACCTAAATCAAGGAGAACATAATATTACGGCAACAGATGCTAATTGTAAAAGTATGAAATCCTGGACAAATAGTTCAAAATAAGGTCTGGTTCATAAAGGCCAACTAAAAGAAGCTAGTTGGCAAATCTCTTATGAAGAAGAGTTAAAATAGCAAGCAAACGCAGGCACTTTGTTTGGATCATTTAAATGAGTTTGCTTAAGTTCACCAAGTAAGTATGGGAACCATGGATATTGAAGAGCAAGAATGAGAAGTTCTCAGAACTAGCTTTGGCATAGAGGTAGGAGAGGATTCTTAATGTGGGGAAGGAGTCAGTGAGTGAAAGAACCCTGGGATTCTATGAACTAATCCAGGCCCCTACCTGAGAGGCCACCTGCAGTTACCACCACTGCTTTCTTCACCCCTGCAGTGCACAAACCAGAGAGAGATAGGGGAGACAGGGTACCTTTGTGGGTCTCTTTACTTCTAGGGTTTCTTGGCCAGCAAGGTTTCCCTGCTTCTGCCATGAGCCTATGTTGAGTCACAGTCACCCCACTCCCACCTGAACAGCACAGTTACTTCTCAATGCTTCTCTACCCTAACCACTTATGAGACAGAGAAATAGCAGAAAGAAGGGACACTTTTGCATGCTCCCTCTATATATGGCTTTCTGCCAAGTGGACTTTTCTTTTTCCATAATACGCCTCCCACTTGCTGTATTCATCCTGCCCCTGCTGAACACTGAGTATGGTTCAGCACTCATCTCAGGATCCAACTACCAGAGGTTACTGATAGGCATTTTTCATTTGCTCTCACCACTGTATTTGCCCCTGCTGTCTGTGAGTCAGGACCTGAACAAAGGTAATCAGCCCTAGACAACATAAAACACAGTATATCCATACAAAATAATAATAACAATTTTTAAAAAGAAGAAATAGCTTCCCCTCATGAGAAAGAACTAGAGTAAAAGCTCTGGAACTATCAAATATCAGAGGGTTTTTGACACATCCAAAAGACTAGGCCAGCTCTCCAGCAATGAATCTTAACCAGATTAAATATCCAAAATGACAGATACAAAAATCAGAATACAGATGTTTAAGAGACTTAATGATTTATAAGAGAAATTGGAAATTCAGTATAAAAAAGCCAGAAAATTTACCCCAAAATTAAATGAGGACATGGCCATATTAAAAAAGAACCAAACCAACCTTCTGGAATTGAATTATTTACTTCAGAATTTTAAACATACTGTTAGAAGATTTAACAACAAACTACACACACAAAAAAATAATTTTAGAGTTTGAAGAGGAAGCCTTCAAATCAACCCCATCAGACAAATAGTAAGATGAAATAATTTTTTAAATGAACACAATATTTGAGAAATAAAGACTTTTTAAAAGAGACCAAGTCTACAACTGATTGGCATTTCTGAAAGAGAAGAAGAGAAGGGAAAAATCCTGGAAAAATATTCATCTAGTTGCTCATCTACTAACTGATCTTTCACAAGGTTGACGAAAATAAACATTCAAGAAAGGACATTCTATTTAATAAATGGTGCTGGGAAAACCATATGAAGAATAATAAAGCTGAATTCCTTTCTCTCACCATATATAAATTAACTAAAGATGACATAAAAACTTAAATGCAAGTGCTCAAGATATAATTTAAAATGGAACCTAAAAAACATTTTTTGGACATTGACTTGGCAACAAATTTATGACCAAGTTCTCAAAGTTGAATGAAGCAAAAATAAAAGTTGAGAAGTTAGATCTAATTAAGCAAAAGAATTCTGCACTGCAAACTATCAACAGAGTAAATAGACAACCTACAGAATAGGAGGAAATATTTGCAGGCTATGAATCTGACAAAAAATTAATATTCAGAATCTAATTGACAAGACAAGCAAATCACCTCATTAAAAAGCAAACAAAAATTGAAGAAACATTTCTCAAAATAATACATACAAATAGCCAACAATCATATGAAAAAGTGCTTAACATTGCTTATTATCAGAGAAATATAAACCAAACCTACAATGAGATACCATTTCATACCAATCGTAATGGCTACTACTAATAAGTCAAAAAACAAGAGATGATGGCAAGGTTTTGGAAAAAAGAGAATGTTCATGCACATTTGGTGAGGATGTAAGGTAGTATAGGCCCCTTGGGAAGCAAAATAATAATAATAATAATAATAATAACAACAACAATAATCAAAGTTATAATTTGACCCATCATTTCCCTTACTAGGTAAATACCCAAATAAGCCTATTTTTTTCTACATCAAAATATCTGCACTCATATGGTTACAACTGCTCTATTCCTAACAGATAAGATATGAAATCAGCATAAGTGCTCATCAGTGGTGGATTGGATAAAAAAATAAGATACATGTACAACATGGAATGCTATGCAGTTGCGGGAAAAAAAGGAATAGTATACTTTGCAAAAACATAGATGCAGCCTGAGGACATTTTTCAAAGCAAATTAATGCAGAAACAAATAAACAAAAATCACATGTTCTCCCTTACAAGTGGGAACTAAATCTGGAGTACAATTGGACATAAAAATGAGGGGGGAGGGAGAAACACTGGAGACTCCTACAGGAGGGGAGGAATGAAATAAGGAAATAGGTGGAGGTTGAAAATCTAGCTAGTGTGTACCATTTATGCTATTTGGGTGGCAGGTTCAATAGAAACCCAAACCTCACCCATACACAATATATCTATGTAACAACCTATACCTGTACCCCTAAATTTATAATTTAAAGAGATTTTAAATGATATTTAAAAATCTACCACTAAAGAAAACACCAAAATACAATCATAAACAGTAATAGAAAAATAAAGTAACAACAAAAAAAAATCAATTAATAAAATAACAGAAATAAACCCTCACATGTCAATAATAATCTTGAATGCAAATGGATTAAACTTGCCACTTAAAATATCAGACTTGCTGAAGAGGTTTTTTAAAAAATAACCCTCCTATATGATGCCTACAAAAAAAACTCATCTAGGCAGGGCTTGGTGGCTCAGCCTGTAATCCCAGCACTTTGGGAGGCCAAGGCAAGTGGATTCCCTGAGCCTGTGGGTTTGAGACAAGCACAGGCAACTTGTTGAGAACTCATCCCTACAATAAATCAAAAAAATTAGTCAGTTGTGGTAGCATGTGCCTGTAGTTCCGGCTATTTGGAAGGCTGAGGTGGAAGGATCGCCAGAGTACAGCAGATTGACGCTGGGGCGGTCGTGAGTGTGCTGCTGTACTCCAGCCTGGGTGATGGAGTGAGACTCCAAATAAAAATGAAACAACAACAACAACAGCAAAAACAAACAAACAAATAAAAAAACACCTCATCTAACCTGTAAAGACACATATAAACAGAAGTAAAGATATAGAAAAAAATACTCCATGCAAAGATAAACCAAAAGTGAGACTAAGTAGCTTTACCTAGCTTCAAGTCAAAAACAGTGAAAAATAAAAAAAGGAAATCATTATTTGAGTATAAAGAGATCATTGCATTAAGAGGATATAACAATTCTAAACTGATATGTACCCAGCACCTGTGCCCCCAGATACGTAAAACAAATGTTATTACATTTAAAGAAAAAGACAGATTTTAAGACAATAATAGTGGGCTTTAACACTCTGCTCTCAGCATTAAGAAGATCCTGTGGACAAAATATTAACAAAAGAACACTGGATTTAAGTTTTACAGTAGACTAAATGAACCTCACAGACATTTACAGAACATTTCACCTAACAGTTACAGAATACACATTTTTTTCATCAGCACATGGGACATTTTAAAAAATAGTCCATATGGTAGCACATGAAACAAGCCTCAACAACTTTAAACAAATTGAAATCATATTATGTACTTTCTTAGACCAAAATAGAATAAAAGTATAAATCAATAATAAGAGAATCAAATACATGAAAACAAAGCAACATGCTCATGAATGACCACTGGGAAAAGAACAAGATTATGAAAGATGTTTTTAAAAATCCTGAAACAAATTAAAATAAAGCAGAACAGACACATGAAAAAAATGTTCAACCTCACAAATAATCAGAGAATTGCAAATAAAAACTACAATGAGATACCACCTAGCTACAGATGGGTATCATTAATAAGTCAAAAAACAACAGGTGCTAGCACAGCTGCAGAGAAAAGAAAATGCTCCTACACTGTTGGTGGAAACGTAAGCTAATTCAGCTTCTACGGAAAGCAGAGTGGCAATTTCTAGAAAGAACAAAAATTTGGATTTTCCATATGATCCAGCAATTCCTGTCCTGGGAATATACCCAGAGAAACATTAATTGCTCTACCAGAAAGACAATTGCACATGCATGTTTTTTGCCACACTATGCACAAAAGCATAAACATGGAACCAATCCTATTGCCCATCGAAAGTGAACTGAATAAAGAATATGTGGTACATATACACAACGGTATATTCTGTAGCCATAAAGAAGAATGAAATAATGGCCTTCATAGCAACTTAGATGCAGTTGGAGACCATCCTACGAAATGAGCTATCACAAAAACAAAGAACAGAATACTGCATGTTCTCACTCATAAGTCGGTCCTGAACACTAGTCACATCAGCACAAGGGTGGAATCGGCAGTTGCTGGGCACTGCTAGGAGAGGAAGATAAGGAGGAGGGAGGGGAGTACTTGAGAACACAAAGGGTACCTAGTCCATTGCCAGGGGGAGTGAAGGACAGTTAGAAACCCAAACTTTACCTGCATGCACTCTACTGCAGTTAATTCTCACTAATACCCAATATCTCAACAATAAATTGTTTTTTTAAAATAAGAAAAACAGAAAAAAACTGAAACAAATTAAAAGCAAAACATACCAAAACCTATGGAATACAATAAAAACAGTCTAACAGAGAAGTTTACAGAAATAAATGCCTACATAATAAAATTAGAAAGATTTGGGATAAATATATTGATGTACCTCACAGAAATAAGAACTAAACAAATAGCTAGAAGAGTAGAACTAGTATGCTTTTAACATAAAATGCTAAATACTTGGGTTAATGAATATCCCGATCACTTTGATTTGATCATTTCACATTGTATGCTTGTACCAAAATTTCACAAGTGACCCATAAATATGTAAAACTAGTATATATTTATAAACATTGCAAATGATTTAAAAGCACAAACTCCAAATTATTAAAAAATAATAAATTTAAAGCAGAAGTAAACAAATTAGACTAATAAAAATTCAAAATATCAATAAAATAAAAGTTTTTTTAAAGATAAAATGGGGTAACCCCTCGGGTCCCCTTCCACTGTGGGAACCTTTCTGTCCTCTCAATACATCCTATCTTCTAAAAATAAATAACAATAAAATAATAAAAGATAAAATGGATAAACCAGTAGTTAAATTAATTAAAAATAAAAAGACTTAAACTACATGAAAAATTAAAAAGGAGACATTGTGAAATTATACCACAGATATATAAAAGATTATCAGAGACAATTATAATCAACTATACAAAAACTAGAAAATCTAGAGGAAATACATACATTTCTGGTAAATACAATCCACTAAGATTGAACCCAGAAGGAATAGAAAACCTGAACAGACCAATAACAGTAACGAGATTGAATCTGCAACTTTTAAAAATCTCTCAGCAAGGAAAAATCCAGAAACTTATAGCTCACTGCCAAATTCTACCAAACTTTTAAAAAATCACTAAAACCAATTCATCTCAAATGAATTGTAAAATATTGAAAATATTTTTTTTTCTAACTTATTTTACAAGGCTAGCATTACTTTGATACCAAAATCAGACAAGGACACTATAATAAAACTACAGGCCAATATCCCTGATGAACTTACTAGGGGAATCTCTCCAAAATAAAAAAAATTATTTATTAAAAAATGTGCATTTATCTGTACATATTTTAACTTCAGCTACCTTCAAATTACTCTCCATTTGAAGCAATACACTTATCGAGGTGCTTTTTCCACTGCTCAAAACTGTTTTGAACTAATCAGTTTTTATGTCTTTTAGTTCTTCTGCCATTTTGGGTTTCACTTCTTCCACACCAGCAAAACATTTCCCTTTGAGAACTTTTTTCATTTTGGGAAACAAACAAAAAGTTGGTCAGGGTGAGATTGGATAAACAGGGAAGGTGGAACATAGGGGTCATACCATTTTTGGTCAAAAAACTGCTGAACACTCAGCAAGACACTGGCAGGTGTATTGTCATGGTAGAAGAACCAGTCATATGCTTGCCACAGTTCAGGATGTGTCTTCTGCAAATTGTAATGTAACTTTCTCAAAACTTCCAGGTGAAAACTTTGATTAATCGTTTGAGCCAGAGAAACAAATTATGAGTGTATTACAAGATGCCCAGCCACCAAAAGGTAATTTCACCTTTTGGTCCCCCATCCTGTAGATACAAATATCCTCAACAAAATTCTAGACAACCAAATCCACCAGCACATAATAGATAATATGCCTTGATCAAGTGGATTTATTCTAGGAATGCAAGAATGGTTCAACATATGCAAATTAATAAATGTGATATGATATATTAACAGAAAAATGACAAAAGTTACATAATCATCTTAATAGATGCAGAAGCAGCATTTGAAAACCTTCACTATCCTTTTGTGAAAAAAACTCTCAACCTGTTAGGCATGGAATGAACATACCAAAATATGAAAAGGCTATATATGAAATACAGCTAGCATACAGAATGGGAAAAAGTTGAAAAGTTTTTTATTTTATTTTTCACTTGGAACAAAACAAAGATATGTACTTGTACTATTTCTATTCAACATAGCAATGGAAATCTTAGAGCAATCAGGCAAGAGAAATAAATAAGAGACATCTAAATTTTATATGTAAGAAAACTATGTTTCAACAAAAAATCTTAGATCTGATAAATAAATTCAGTACAGTTGCCAGATACAAAATCAATATACAAAAATTAGTAGCATTTCTGTGCACCAATAATAAAACTACTAACAAAGAAAGATGGCAACTCTATTTAAAATAGATACAAAAAATAACAAGGTATAAATTAACCAAGGAAATGAAAGACTTCTATAATGAAAGCACCAAAACATAAATTAAAAATTAAGGAGAACACAAAGTGAAATATGTCTTCTGCTCATGGATCAAAATAATGAATATTATTAACATGACCATACTGATCAAAGCAATTTACAGATTTCATGCAATTCATAGCAAAGTACCAATGTTATAGTGTTAGAAAAATATGAAAAGCAATTTTAACATTCACATGAAACCATGGAAGTGCTCAAATAGACAAGCTAATTCTAGGCAAAAAGAACAAAGCTGCAGGCATCACAATACTTGACTTCAAAACATATTACAAGGCTATAGTAACCAAAACAGCATGGTATTTATAACAAAAAACAGATACATAAGCCAATGGAACAGAATAGAAAGCCCATTAAAAAATTGCATGTTTTTAGTCCACTGTTTTGATGAAGCTGCCTAGATAGATGGAACAAGCTGCCTTTGGGGAAAGAACATCTTGTTCAATAAATGATGCTGGAAAAATTAGATATTAATGTGCAGAAGAATGAAACTAGGTCCCTGTCTCTCACCATAGGAGAAAATCAACTCAACATGAATAAAAGATTTGAAATTAAGACCAGAAACAAAAAATTAGGAAAATTCTTCAAGACGCTGATCAAGGCAAACATTTTTTTGCTTAAAACCTCAAAAGCACAGATAAACAAAACAAAATTCGGGAGAATAATCCATGATGACCACTGTGGAGCAGGAAACTAGTACCTCTCTCAATGAGTGAGAAAGAGGGTTGAGCACAGCCACCATTAGATGTGGGTACCCTGAACAGTTTTGTGTGGGTGAAACACCCTATACCTAGCAGAGATCTCTTTGAACAAAGAGTTACCAGTAAGCAGATTGCTACAATGGCAGACACTGGATTCCAGTTGTCCCAGGCTCACATAAGAACTGAAGTCCTGCCTTATGAATGAGAAGGGGAGAGTGGTCCTAACACACTCTGGCATGGTTTTCTCCTCCCAGCCGCTTGTAATTTGTTGGACCCACACAGGAGAATTCTTGGTCAGGGCATAGTGACAGATGACCAAAGCCCAAGCAGAATGGGGAACAAACCTGTGCTTAAGCTTCTGAGTGTTCACCTTCCATCAGCAGAGCCCTGCAGCCAGATCCAAGGTCAGGAAAGCTTTCCTGCAGATTAAACTGAGAAGGAGCCTGTTGCCAGTATCTAGCACCCACCTCCACCCTTGGACCTGGAAGAATCCCTAGCAGACCTTGCATACCCACAGGGCAAAGTTACCCCTGGCAGTGAGCTCTCTCTCTTTAGAGTGCTAAGTGCAAACTGGAGTGGGGAAGAAGTGACATGAAAGACAATCAAAATTGTTCCCAGTGGGAAAGTGTGCTGCAAACCACAAAACAGCAGAGAGGGGACACATCCCCCCAAATATTCCACACAGAATATTTACAACAGGTCTGAAAATCAACTCAACTGAACTAACCATGGGATAACAAAACTGGTGCAGAGGTTTCTTTTTCAGGGTGGAACACAAAGCAGAAATTAGTGTCCCTCTCTCTCGCATGAGTGATTCATATTGAATGATGGAAAGGACTCAAACTGAGGAATATTAACTAGCTTCAGAGCAACAAAATCAAAAAGGAAAAAAAGAGAGGGACAATTTGGTCTCCACAAATGAAGAAAAAGATAGGAAATCATCAGAGTCTGTAAGACAAGTGCCCCCAAAAAGCAGCTGTCAGTGGATAAACAATAGAAGTTCCACAGAACGATCTGTCTCAGATGACAGTCACAGAACTCAGAGATCAGACTGCTAAAATGAACATGTAGAATAATGAGACACTAAAAGCAAAACTCACTTTATTTATACTGGAAGTAAAACCAGAGTTGACCAATTTCATAAGAGCCCATTCTGATACTGAAAAGGAAGAACTACATTGTGAAAGTTAAAAACACATTAACAAGTATAGAAAGCAGGATTAAGCAGGCAGAATAAACTCAGCTTGAGAAACAAAATACAAAACTAAACCAATCTTTCAAAACCATAGAAAAAAGGCTAAAAAATAATGATCAAAGCCTACAAAAGATGACAGACTACGTCAAGAAAACAAATCTACACCAGAATGGTATCCTTGAAGCCAAAAGGGAAATTGAGAACATCATGTAACATGCATTCTATGAGGTCATCCAAGAAAACTTCCCAAGTCTTGCTAGAGAGGTGACCATTCAAGTGTAAAAGATTCAGAGAACTTCCACAAGGTATCACATGAGAAGACCATCCACAAGGCACATAGTAATCTACCTCCACAAAATAAGCATAAAAAATTCTAAAGGCAGCAAGAGAGAAAGGTCAGACAGCTTACAGTGGAAGATCCATCAAAATTACTCCACATTTTTCTGCAGAAACACTACAAGCTAGAAGGATTCATTTTTAGCATCCTCAAAGATAAGTAACTCCAGCCACGAATGTCCTACCTTATCAAGCTAAGTTTCATCAGTAACAGAAATTTAAAATCTTTCCCAGATGCCTAATGCCCAAGGGAATATGCCACCTCCAGATCAACCCTTCAGGATATGCTTAAGAAGACATTGGACACAGGGACAAAAGAATGGTTATATCTAGCCGGGCTCAGTGGCTCAGCCTGTAATCCTGCACCTTTGGGAGGCTGAGATGAGTGGATTGCCTGAACCCGAGGGTTCGAGACCCGCCTGGGCAAGCGAGACCTCATCTCTACAATAAATCAAAAAAAAAATCAGGCTGGCGTGGTAGCGCGTGCCTGTAGTTCCAGCAACTTGGAAGGCTGAGGTGGAAGGATCGCTGGAGCCCAGCAAGTCGAGGCTGCAGTGGCCGGGAGCGGCCACTGTATTCCAGTGTGGGTGACAGAGTGAGACTCCAACTCAAAAAAAAAAAAAAACAAAGAATGGTTATATCTAACACAAAAATATTAACACATAAATCACAAAAATTAAAAATACACATATACGTACATAAATACAAAAGTAGAAAGGAAACAAAACTACCCCCTAAAAGCCCTATGACAGAGCTAGAATCTCACATTTCAATAATTAATATGAATGTGAATGTACTGAATGCACTACTGAAGAGGTATTGAGTGGCAAACTGGATAGAGAAACATTATACAACATTTTGCTTCCTCCAGGAATGTCATCTCACTGCAATGCACACCCAAAGACTCACAGTTAAAGAGTGGAAAATGAAATTCCAGGCAAATGGGAAACAGAAAAAAGCAGGGGTAGCTATTCTAATATTAGACAAAGCAGACTTCAAACCATCAAAAGTTAAAAAAGGAGATGGAAGGACACTTCATAATGATAAAAAGCTCAATACACCAGCAAGAAATATTCATACTAAACACCCAACACAGGAGCACCAAGTTTTATGAAAACAACTACTAAGTAAACTAAGAGAGAACACTGTGACCCACTTAATCATAGTTAGAGACCTCAATACCCTGCTAACAGCCTTAGATCATCAAGACAAAAAACAAACAACAACAAAAAAGTCAAACAAGGAAATCTACAACCTTAGCTCAACACTTAATCAAATGGATTTAATAACCATCTACAGACACTCCACCCAACAACTACAGAATGTACATTTTATTCATCAGCACTTGAAACATACTCCAAGATCAACCATATTGTTAAACATAAGTCAAGTGTGAAAAAATTTCAAAAAATTGAAATAATACCATGTGTCTTCTCAGATTCCAATGGAATAATTTTTAAAAATTGCCACCAAAAGTATCCCCCCACAACCACACAAAGACATGGACACTAAAGAACATGTTGTTGAATGATTTCTGTGTCAATGCAAAAATCAAGACAGAAATAAAATGATTCCTAAAAATAAATGAAAGCAAAGGCTCATCTTATCAGCATCTCTTGAGTGGCATGAAATCAGTGTTAAAAGGAAAATTTAGTTTTGCATGAACACATCAAGAAAATTAAAAAGACCCAAAGTAAACACCCTAATGTAACACCTAAGGGAAATGGAAAGGCAAGATTATCTAATTTCAGCAAAAATGTCCAGATTACAAAGATAAAGTCATAATTACAGAATACAGAAGACAAATTATCATAGAAAGGATTAATTAGGCAAAAAAAGCTGGTTCTTTAAAAAGATACATGAGATTGATGAAACTCTGTCCACATAAACTCAAAAAAAAAAAAAAAAAGAGAGAGAGAGAGAAAGTCTAAATAAACATAATTAGAAATGAAAAAAGGTGAGGTCATGACTGACCCTGAAGGAATTCAAAAGATTATCAGAGATAACTATGAATATCTGTGTGCAAATAAACCAGAAAAATCTAAAACAAAATGGAGAATTTTCTGGCATCACACAACCTCTCAAGGTTAAAACAAGAAGAAATTGAAACTTGGAAATGACCGATAACAATCCAGGGAGTTGTTTCAGTCATAAGAAAATCCCCACCAAAAAAGCCCTGGATAGCTGGTTTCCTTCAGAATTCTACAAGACATACAGGGGAGAGCTGATACCAATCTTATTTAAAGTATTCCAAGGAAGTGAGAATGATGGCATTCTCCCCAACTCATTTTATAAAGGTAACATTATACTGATACCCAAACCTGACAAAGACCCAACAAGGAAAGATAATTATAGGCTAATCTCCTTGATGAACATAGATGCAAAAATTTCTCAACAAGTTTCTAGCAAATCAGATCCAACAACAATGACCAGGTGAGCTTCATTCCTGGGATGCAGGGATAGTTCAACATTTGAAAGACCATACACATAATTCACTACATTAATGGACATAAAACCAAGAACCACATAATTATCTCATTAGACACAGAAAAAGCATTTGACAAAATCCAGCATTTCTTCTTCATGAAAAACCTTTGAATACCTAGGCAGAAAAGTTAATTTATCAAAGCAATAAGAACCATCTATGATAGACTTGCAACCAACATTTTGCTCAATGGACAGAAGTTGGAATTATTCCTCCTAAGCACTGGAACAAGACAAGGATGCCCACTTTCACCTTTCCTATACAACATAGTGCTGGAAATCGTAGCCAGAGAAATCAAAGAAGAAAATCAGGGTTATTCAAATAGGAAATGAGGAAGTCAACCTATCTCTTTAGGCAGATGATATGATTCTATACTTAGAAAAATTCAGGTGAAATGTATGCCGAGAAGGAAGAGACAAACCACTGGTGGTTAAAATTGCTTATTAAATAAAAGAAAAGAAGGGGGGCAGTAACTGGCTCTATAGAGAGAAACCAGCAGCCTTTGTTCTCTTGCAGGAAATTTATAAAGCCCTAGTTGAGGCTTATCAAAATTTAAACTGTCCATCACCTGACCTTGAGATGTAGCTGTTGGTACTGTTGAGGTAAGTCCCATGACCTTGAAGTGCAGATGTCTGCATTAAACCTGTCACTAACATGGATGTTGTTAATTACTTGTCTCTCAAATGCAGCCTTAGGAAGGCAAACACTGACAGTTGGTACCAGGATGTTATCAGTCACATAGCTTTGGGATGCAGGTCTTGGGGAAAGCAGATATTGACAGTAAAGCAATTAGTAATAGAATGCTGTTAGAGCAGAGTGTTAGCTTTTTGGGCCTTTGCAACTCTGTGCTCCATTTGTGAGATTTATATGATGAGTTGTTTTGACTACAACCTCCTCTCCCATCCCCCTACGAACCTTATCATTCCAGCCTTTTTGTTCTAGGATAGGGCCAAAGGTCAATCTTTCATAGGTGCTTCCTGCTGAAGAGGGACGTTGTAGGGATATGATAGAAAAAAGCTGGAATGTGGGGCAGAGGGTTTGTGGAGGTTTGAAGT
This sequence comes from Tarsius wallacei, assembly GCA_963574415.1. Taxonomy (NCBI): domain Eukaryota; kingdom Metazoa; phylum Chordata; class Mammalia; order Primates; family Tarsiidae; genus Tarsius; species Tarsius wallacei. The sequence goes on from CAUYQG010003459.1 coordinate 18,882, forward strand.
TTTTGATAATTGGAATGGGATAAAAGCAATTCATGGATAGTATGGCTAGTAAAGTCTTGTAAATGGTCCTGGAGGAATTTTTAAAAACTATGGGTTAAATTTAGAGTTTTCAGTAGGTAGGCAAGGTTTGGGACAGAAAGAAATTAAAAAGGAGTGAGTGAAAGAGATTTGTCTGTTTGTCACCTGGATAATCACTCTTGGTTTTGAGAGAGTGATGATAGACTACATGGGAAAATATATCTAGGCTGATTTTAGTGAGAAGAGACCTTAGAGGATAAGAGCTACAACAAGGTAAGCAAAGCAGAGGGAAAGTTTTTGAATGATAGTTTACTGGGCAGAGTCATAAAATAGAAGGCTATTTCAAACAGAATAGCTTGAGGGAGTCTCAGTACAATTAGTAACCAACTTATTTGTTAGACCCTTTTACTTATCGATAGTTGTTTTAATTCAGCTGTGTTGCTTCCTCAAGAATTCACTATAATAGAAGCTTGGTAGGCCCCAGAACAGTGCTGGAGTAGCGGAGAGCTTCTGAGTGAGAAATGCTCCTTGGTGGAGGTGGGGAGTCTGCTGGGGCCATTTTAATCTAGAGATATGAAATCAAGAAGAATGACCAGCCAGTTTAGCAGCTATTGGTATGGCTGTAATGACCTTGAAGCGACCAGTCCATTGAGGTTGGAGATAAGGTAAAGGGGTTTTATATTGAGGATTATTACAAGTTATTGGGCAGGTGATTGGAGTGAAGCCTATTTGGCTTCCCTGTCTGCAGCATTGTTGCCCCATGAAATGAGGCCTGAAGTTGTCTGGTGACCTTGACAATGTATGATGCCTACTTCAGTTGGCATGTTAGCTGCCTTTAAAAGCTGGATAATAAGTGGGGCATTAGTTATGGGAGAGCCCTTGGTTGATAGCAGTCACTGTTCCTTCCAAATAGCAGCATGTAAGTATACGATGTGAAATGTGAATTTAGAATTAGTGTATATGTTTACAGTTTTGTCAGCTGTGAGAGTAAGTGCCCTGGTTAGTGCAATAAGCTCTGCCATTTGGAAAGAATTTCCCAAAGGGAGAAGTTGGGATTCAATAATTTTGATGTCAGAAATGATGGCATACCCTGCTATTGTTTTTCCTTCTGGTGTTGTGAAGGAACTGCCATCAATATACCATGTAAAATCTGGGTTATTTAAGAGAGTAAAGGAAATGTAGGTGAAGTGAGGTATTAAAACCTCCAATGCTTCTCTGCAAGTGTGAATGGGAGACTCAGAACAATTAGGGATAAGGGTGGCAGGGTTGAGAGTAGGACAGCATTCAAATACCTCAGGGGATTCAAGAAGAGTGACATAATTAATTGGATACGTGAGGGAGATGAGAGAGTTATAGCTTTGTGAGAAAGTAAATCCTTAAAGTCATGTGGTGAACGAATGATAGTGGGTGCTCCAAAAGTAAGCTGTTTACTTTCTTGAGCAAGGAGTGTAGTCACTGCCAGAGCACATGGGCAGGCCAACCACCTTGGATGGTGGTGTGTAGTTGCTTTGAAAGATAAGTGACATGGGTGAAAGAAGGGCCCTGGTTTTGTCCTAAGACCCCCAGGGCAATTTTACACTTTTCAATAGTGTAAAGTATAAAGAGGCAAGAGAGGTTAGGAAGTGCCAAAGCTGGGACTGAGAGAAAAGCTTGTTTTGATGTGGCAGGAAGGGGATTGGTAGCAGTTAAAGGTATTTCCTTTTGAAAGCCAAGTGGCAAGCTCTAAAGATCCGCCAGGTCGGTTTTGTTTGAAAAGGCCAAATGGCCAGAGACTGGTGGCTCTCATGGAAATGCAAAAGAGTAACTAATTCAGAGACTTATACAAAACCCCTCTTTTGAAGTTGACAGTTTACAACCCTGCTTGCAAACCCTGCTGCCTTGCATTTCCTGGAGACCATTTGTTCTTTGAAAAATCTGATTTTGCTGAGTACAACCTTGTAAGATTTCAAACAGAATGTGTAATCTCTCAACACGACCCTCTCCCTTACCTAAACAACGGTGTAAGACCCCTCTTCTTCCATTCTGCAGGGCTCAACCTGGAAGCATTAGCCCCTCAAGCCCGCTGAGCTGGCCAGCGTAATAAAGTGCCACTTCCTATAATAGTCTCGGTGTCACAATCTGTCTATTTTCCCATTACATATCTGGTGCTTTGGCCAGGAAATGGAGATTTTGGAGACGGTGTGTTCCACATCCTTTGTCATTGAGGTATGACCTCCAGGGTAATGGGAAGGGCAATCTCGCCTGGCATGCAACGAACCTCTTGATCTGTGGGAGGAAGGCCCCTCCCAGCGTACTGAAACTTGGACCATGAAAGCACAACAGGGACCCAAGAAGCGAGGAACTGGCATAAGGACGACCACCTGACGGAAAGGATAGAAAGACCACCCGACAGAAAGGGTAGGAATAAGGGCCTTTGCATAGACTTGCCAATGGATGGCAAAAGGGGAGCTTGATCACCTCCCGGAGTCTGCTAGTAATCTCCAGCCAGAAGGAAAGGGCTGAAAGGCAGTGGAAGGAAACACTGTCTGAAGA
>CAUYQG010003461.1:0-11189 GCA_963574415.1 Tarsius wallacei
GACCCAGCAATTCCCCTGTTGGGAATATACCCGGAGGAACTCAAATCATTCTACAAAAAAGATACCTGCACACGTATGTTTGTTGCAGCTCTATTCACAATAGCAAAAACATGGAACCAACCATGTTGCCCATCGAAGCTGGACTGGATTCAAAAATGTGGTACAGATACACAATGGAATATTATGCAGCCATAAAGAAGGACAAACGTATGGACTTTGCAGCAACTTGGATGGATTTAGAGTTGATCATACTCAGTGATCTATCATAGAAACAAAGAACAGAGTACCGTATGTTCTCACTCATAAGCAGACCCATAAGAAAGGGATTGGCAGTTGAGGAAATTTATTTTTGTATTTATTTTTTGTACAGATGAGATTTCACTACGTTGCCTAGGCTGGTCTCCAATTCCTGGACTCAAGCAATCCTCCCACCTTGGTCTCCCAAAGTGCTGAGATTATAAGCATGAGCCCCGATGCCTGGCTTTCTCTGCTTTTTTAAACAGAAAATCTTGAGTGTAATTTAGCCTTTTAAAATGGAGGATTCTAGTTATTAGAATAAATATCAGTAATTACACACTAACTTTCTCATTAATAATGACTTTTGAGGTTACATTTCTAATTATTTTATGGAAAAAATGGCACTAGACGTGATTTTGCCTTTTGCATTGCTGAATCATTATTGCTGAATATATACATGGGTGTGTGTGTATAAAACTACTTACCCCCTCCATTCATATGGTCGTAATGAAAAAAGCCATGATTGGGCTCCCCCCAGAGGACCATATATGTTTGGTACAAGATTGGATGCATGACTGCAGACTCTCTCTGTCTCTTAGTCTTTCTCTGTCCCTGTCTGTTCCTCTCCCCTCTCCCCTCTCCCTTCTCCACTCTCTCTTTCTCGTTGCCTGTCTCTCTCTCTCTCCCTGGCTTCTTTCCTCCCGCTCTCCCTTTCATGCCATCTAGGCTTGGCAAGCTTGCCTACCTTCTTACCACTCTCCCTTAAAATTTCTACTTGTGGTTTGCCTTGGACATAGAGACTAGTAAACAAGTTTACTTTAAATGTGTGTAAAATAAGTTAACAATTTTTTAGTTAGATACTTTGAAATATGTAAAATCATAAGCTTTGGTATATGGCTACTCAGAGGCTCTTTTACGAAGAGTTGAGACTGTTGGATAAAGAAGCCCCGATTAAGGTAATGTTGAGAAACAGCTATGTTCTAGGTGGGGACATAATTGTGTTATGTGCCCTACCTCATAAATTCTATGTGGTTATAATGAGAAAAGCCACGATTGGGCAATACAATCCCCTCCCTGCCAGGGCCTTAAATGTTTGGCACAGGGGTGGACACATGACTAGTCATTCAGTTCCTTCCCTGAACATTTGAAATTGGAAAGAAGGGAGGAATGGAGAGAAAGAGGTTAGTCTCTCTCCAAGTGTCCAGACCTGTCAAATGAAAATTCTGAGAACTGTTGAAAGTCATATTTCGGTTATGTGACCTTGAAGGCAGAGAAAGCAGTAAGAGAGAATGGAGCAGATGTGCAGACATGAGAAATGGGGCCTGACAGCTTCCAAGAGCCTGGATCTAGTTTCTTCCTGAGGCCCAGCTAAGTATTTGCCCTTGAATTCTAAGAGATACCCAGTACCCCGAGGGTGATATTCAAAATAGTTACTGTAGCGTAGGGAAAAAGAAATCAGGACAGGGCTATAAGCCTGGTACATGGTTCTGGAAGTCTACCGCCATTCCAAGCATTCCCCTTTAGCTAGGAAGCACAGAGTCCAGAGAAACCCCCAGGGGATGAGCAGGGTGACTGAGGCAGTGAGGAGGCATGTGGGGATCTCAGAGTACAGAAACAGAAGAATTTCACAACATAAACAACCAGTGTCCCCGTAAAAGTCCAACCTGCTTGCTATCAGCCCTGTCTAGATCCTTATACGATATGTCGCATTTTCCCCCAACACTAAATGTCGGAGTGGTTTCCAACACTCACGATTGTGAGAACCCTAAAGAATATGATTTGTGCTGTGTCATAGTTTGCCATCTATTTTGCTGACTGAATTTGATAGTAACTTCACAAAGCTTTAGGGGCTAGAACAAACTTTGAAGTAATTGTATCTGGTTTTCTACCCAAATTTACTTTTCATCCTAATAACTTGTCACAAGGTGAAAAAAAAACCTGTGCCTTGCAATCCAATAAAAGCATCAGAAATGCAAGCTACTAATTATTTTTTTCTTATTATAATGTAATATATATTCTCTAGAAAAAATTTAAAATATAAAGAAAGCAAAAAAATAACACTTATTCAACCAATTAATCACTGTTAATGCCTTTGTGTATATATATATCCTGATTTTATGTTTTTCTGTTTGTTTTTTAAAGGCAGGATCTCATTCTGTCACCCAGGCTGGAATGCAGTGGCACAATCATAGCTCACTGTGACCTCAAACTCCTGGGCTCAAGTAATCCTCTTGCCTTAGCCTGTGGAATACCTGGGACTACAAGAGTGTGCCACCATACCCAGTGAAACATTTTTTTTGTTGATGTGGGGTCCTGCTATGTTGCCCAGGCTAGTCTAAAATTCCTAGTCTCAAGTGATCCTACTGCCTGAGCCTGATTTATATTTATATAATTCCTAGTTTTTGAAAGACTAGTTTTACAGGAGAACTATTTTTTTTTTTTTTTTTTTTTTTACTTAATATATTATGATCCTTTTCTCCACAAAACCCAGATTTTCTTTTTTAGTCTTTGGTCCTGTATTTCATTTCCTGGGTGTTTAGGCATTAAGGAAGGGAAGAGGGTAGATCTTCAGAGTCATTCAAGGTACAGGTTTATGTAGCGCTTTTCTCCTTGCTCACGGTGCAGATCTCATGAGAACAAGGTTGACCTTATTTCTAGGTAGAATTATTCATGTGACCACTTTTACTTGGGATGCCGCTTAGCTAGTCATGTCCGACAATCTGAGAGAATGAATTTACACGTTCAGCAGCAGATACACTGAAGTCAACAAAGTCCATTATTTAATCTCCAATATTAGCTCTTGAGTTGCAAATGGAAGGAAGACAAATGAGTTATGGAAGCTCATATATCACTTCGCTCCCTTGCTTTTATCCATTGGGAAGTAAAGTCTTTTCAAGTAGGAAAAGCTGTTTGCATTTAATCTCTCAGACTTACATCCAGAGTATGGCTAAGATGATACAAATTACTGTTGTCACAGAGGGTCTGTCAGATCATGTGAAGTGGCGGCCACCACAGGGGGACAAATCATCCACATGGAGAAGAAATGGAGACGTCTGAGAATTCACGTGGGGAGGTCACAAAGGACCAGTCAGAGACACTGGAAATAAAAGGTGTGCCGGGTATGGTGGCTCAAGCCTGTGATCCCAGAACTTTGCCTGAGTCCAGGGGTTTGAGACCAGCCTGGACACCTTGGCGAGACCTTGTCTCTACAGTAAACCAAAAAATTAGCTGAGCGTGGTGGTGCACGCCTGTAGTTCCAGCTACTTGGAAGACTGAGGCAGAAGGATCGCCTGAGCCCAGCAGGTCAAGGTTGCGGTGGCAGGAGTGTGCCACTGCACTCCAGCCTGGGTGACAGAGTGAGACTCTGACTCAAAAAAAAAAAAAAAAGAAAAAGAAGGAGGTATAAGCAATTGAGGTTGGGTAGATCTGTGCTACCTTCATGCCCAATAAAAGGCCACAATAAGAAAAATGATCACCATTTGGGTTTGCATGAATAAAAGTGCACAGTGTTCAAACAAAAGCGATGGTTTCCCAGAATTCCACATTCATCCTCCTCTGCCTGATCAGGTGTTCAGTGCTGGACGCTCCCATGGAGAGGGAGATTGGCAAATTAGGGTATATCCAACAGTAAATGAAGTCAGAGGCTAAAGGTCACACGAGGAAAGTCTAAGGTAACAGGTGGTTGTTCATTTGGAAAAGAGAAGACTGAGAGAAAGAACTATTACCTTCTTCATAAATTTAAAAGTATCCAAATGTCTATCAAAAAAGAATTATTTAAATATATTATAGTGTCCATATTATGGGGTACTATGCAGTCATAAAAAATTTCACATCAGGCCAGGTGGGGTGCACCCTTAGACCCAGAACCTTGGGAGGTTGAGGCAGGAAGATCACTTGAGGCCAGTAGTTAGAGACCAGCCTGGGCAACATAGTGAAACTTCATCTCTACAAAAAAAAAAAATTAGTTGGGTGTGGTGGCACACACCTTAGTCCTAGCTACTTGGGAGGCTGCAGTGGGAGGATCACTGGAACCCAGGAGTTTGAGGCTGCCGTGAGCTATGATCATGCCACTGCACTCCAGCTTGGGCAACAGAGCGAGACCCTGTCTCTTAAAAAAACAAAAAACATCACATTCAAAGAACAATAAATGAAGCGACAAAGTGAAAGTATGAAACAAGCCGGGCTCAGTGGCTCAGCCTGTCATCCCGCACTTTGGGAGGCCGAGGCAAGTGGATTGCCTGAGTGGGTTCGAGACCAGCCTGGGAAAATTGGCGAAACCTCATCTCTACAATAAATCAAAAATTAGCTGGGTGTAGTAGCGCACGCCTGTAGTTCCAGCTACTTGGAAGGCTGAGGCGGAAGGATCGCTGGAGCCCAGCAGGTCGAGGCTGTGGTGGCCGGGAGCGGCCACTGCTCTCCAGTCTGGGCAGAGTGAGACTCCAACTCAAAAAAAAAAAGAAAGTATGAAACAAATTTACTTAAAAATAAATTATTCCACTTTAAATGTTCATGGATTTTCTACAATAACCGTATTACTTTTGTAATCATACTAAAAACAATAAATACATTTTTAAAAGAGAGAAAAAGAAAAAAAATGTTGAGACTTGGAGAAAGTGTGTATGTGTGTGTGTGTTTAGAGAGGCAGAGGTTTGTTTTCATTTTTTCTTTTTCATTTTAGATTACAAAAGCAATACATGCAAATCTACTATAAAAACTCACATAATCATTTTAGTCATTCAACAAATGTTTATTGAGCACCTATTATACACAGTCATCAATCAGCATCTGTAGGGAATTTGTTCTAGGACTGCCTGTAGATACCAAATTCCTCAGATACTCAAGTCCCTCATATAAAATTGTGTGGCATTTGCATATAACCTATGCACATCCTCCAGTATACTTTATTTCTATTTATGTTTGTATTGAGTTGGGGTCTCACTCTGTTGCCTAGGCTGGAGTGCAGTGACACAATTGCCACACACTGCAGCCTCAAACTCCTGGGCTCAGGCAATCCTCACTCCTCAGCCTCCCAAGTAGCTGGGACTACAGGCATGCATCACCACACCTGGCAAATGTTTTTGATTTTTTCATACAGATGATGGCTACCATGTTGTCCAGGTTAGTCTCAAACTCTTGGGTACAAGCAACCTCCTGCCTCAGCTTCCCAAAGTGCTGAGATTACAGGTGTGAGCCACCGTGCCTGGCCCTCCTGTATACTTTAAACCATCTCTACATTGCTTGTAGTACCTAATACAATGAAAATGCTCTGTAAATACTTGTTTGCTGTATTGTTTAAGAAATAATTACACGAAAAAAATCTGTACATGTTTAGTACAGACACAATTTCTTTTTTGAATAATTTTGATCTATTGTTGGTGGAAACCACAGATGTGAAACCCATGGATATTGAGGGCCAACTGTATTTTTATTTTTCATGATTTTAGAGGACAGAAAAGTAGCAGTGAGTATAAGAGACATGGAGGCAGAAATGGCTCAGCATTAAAGAAAAAAAAATCAGAACTTCTAACAACAGAATGAGCCACTTTATATGGTGAAGAACATGTCATACAAAGTGTTCAATCATGTGGGGGAATTTTTTTTTGAGTTGGAGTCTCACTCTGTTGCCCAGGTTGGAGTGCAGTGGCCTGCTTACAGTCACCATAGCCTCAACCTGCTGGGCTCAGGCAATCCTTCCGCCTCAGCCTTCCAAGTTGCTGGGACTACAGATGCATGCCACCATGCCCGGCTAGTTTTTATGATTTATTGTAGAAACGAGGTCTCATCAAGTTGCACAGGCTGGTCTCGAACACCCCCAGGCTCAGGCAATTCTCTCACCTCGGCCTCCCAGAGTGCTGGGATTATAGGCTGAACCACCACACCCGGCCTAAGGGGGAATTCTTATACTGAATAACAGATATACAGCTTCCAAAATCCCTTCTGATTCTAGGAGGCTATTACTTTAAAATTAACATTGAGGATCAGGAGAGAAGTCCTCACCACTTATCTACCATACAATATTCAGCAACTCAATTCCCTTCCCATAGTCCTTTCTAAAAATAGAAGAAGTAAAAGTGGCTTAGACCTCTGCAAACTTGACAGATGAGATTTAGAGAAGCTTTCTGGGGTCCTTATATCATATTTAGTAGCAAATGAACAGCCATTCATTGTAAATTATCTAATGTAATACTCAGAGCTACAGCATCGTCTGTAACATTAGAATTCTTAATAAATGTCTTAAGTGCAAACCAGGATTGCAAAGACTCTCAAAGACTCTGCGTGGAGCTCATTGCTCATCTATTTCCATACTTTCACAATACAGTTGTCACAATATGACTTCCTTCAGATTGGCACTGCTCATGCCACGGTGACTCAGAAAACATACTTTCTGAGACTTGAGTGTTTTTGAAAAGTAAAAGAAAAAAACATAAATGCAAATTAATGCCACAATAAGGTTCATATCCACCAGGATGACCATAATCAAAAAAGACACGATAGCAAATAACAAATGCTGGTGATGATGTCGAGAAATTGGAACCTTTGTCTACTACTAGTGGGATTGTAAAATGGTACAACCACTCTGGAAAATAGTTGGGCAGTTACTCAAAATATTAAATGAGGTTTTCATATGACCTGACCCCTCCTAAGTATATATTCAAAAGAAATGAAAACTTACATCCACCCAGAGACTTTTTTTTTTTAGTTAGAGTCTCACTCTGTCACCCAGTTTGGAGTGCAGTGGTACACGCACAGCCACTGCAGCCTCGACCTGCTGGGCTCAGGCGATCCTTCCGCCTTGGCCTTCCAAGTAGCTGGGACTGCAGGTGCACACCACCATGCCCGGCTCAAAAAATAGTTGTAGTCTTCCAGTACAATGTTCAGCTGTGAGTCAGAGCTTTCTGTTTTTATTTATTGCAGAGATGAGGTCTCGCCAAATTGCCCAGGCTGGTCTTGAACCTCTGGGTTCAGGCAATCCTCTCACCTCCACTCCCAAACTCCTGGAATTACAGGCATGAGCCACTGCACTCAGCCACACAGACGCTTGTATACACATGTTCACAGCAGCATTATTCATATGGCCAAATAGTAGAAATGTTCCAAATTTCCATCAACTGATAAATGGATAAAGAAAAACGTAGTATTCATACAATGAAATATTATTAAGCAACAAAAAGAAATGAAGTATTGTCATATGCTACAATATGGATGAACCTTGAAGACATTATGCTAAGTGAAAGAAGTCAGTCACGGAATACCACATATTATATGATTCCATTTATATGAAATGCTCAGAATAGGCAAATTTATAGAGACAGAAAGTAGACCAATGAGTTGGGAGGGTAGGGGAGGAGACATGGGATCCGCTGCTAGTGGGTACAGGGTTTCTTTTTGGGGCGATGAAATGTATTAAAATTAATTGTAGTGATGACTGCACAACTCTGAATATACTAAAACCCATTGCATTGTATACTTTAAATGGATGAACATATGGTATGTAAATTATATTGCAGTAGTGCTGTTTTTAAAACAAGAAAGAAATTATACTTTCACAAGTCCGTTTCCACTTCCTCAATTTCTCTGGCTGATATTAAGCCTGTTGTAATATTTCCTAGATGTAGTTTCATAACTAAGCCACCGCTACAGAAATAGCTGTACAGCCTTCCAAGTAGCTGGAACTACAGGCGCATGCCACCACACCCAGAAAAAAAAAAAAATAGTTGTAGTCTTCCAGTACAATGTTCAGCTGTGAGTCAGAGCTTTCAAACAAAGCACAGACTATAGACCAATCTAGCAAACCAAATTTAGACCTTGTAAAAAAAAAAAAAATACTACAGATGTGAAGTAGCTTTAAGGCCTCGTGAGCTATTGGAACATAATTAAAATTACTATAGATTAGAGATTCATCGAATAGATCAAGCGCCGGTCCCTGATTTGGGTTAAAGTCTTCTAAAGATCCTAAGAGGATACAAGAGTAATTTTTAAGTTGGAAAAAAAAAACAAAAAAACGAAGGAAGGAAAGAAGGGAGGGAGGGAGCAAGGGAGTGAGTGAGGGAGGCATATCTTCAAAGAATAAGGTGCCATGACTTAAATACATTTTTTTCTTTTTTTCCTGCTTGCCTTGTTTTTCTAACAGGATTGAATTCTCTCAGAGGTCAGGGCCCATGTACCCTCCTTTTGAGCTCTCCATGGTATTTACTCAGCCCTGCTAGAGGGAATTCTAGTGACCTAAGGCCCTGCATAATCCAGCTTCTGCCCACAACTTGCCTCATCTCATTCCACAGCCACCTGAGCACACCCTGTTCCCACACATTGGCTCCTTCCACTCCTCACATCTTCCAGGCTCTCTCCCACCTTAGGGCCTCTGACCATGCTGGTCCCTCTGCCTGAATGCGCTCCCATGTTCTTTTCATGCTTATCTTGGTTTCATCCTTTGGTCTTAGCTTAAATGTTACCTATCAGAGGGCTCTTCCTCACTGCCCCTGTGAATTAAGCAGGTTTTCACGAGACTCTATCATCTCCTCCAATTAGTTTACTTCATAGTGTTCATGAAAAGGTTTTCACCAATATTCCACAAATATTTATTCAGTCCTTCATGATAAACCAGACACTGCTAGGCACTGAGGATGTAGCAGCGTACAAAACAATGCAATTCATGTTTGCCGTGTCTTACTTATTCTTTGTCTTCCCCATCAATCTATAACTTTTTTGTAAGCAGGAACCAGCTAAAGGGGGAGAGAGTAGGAAGAAATGGTCTCAAGCAATTACTCCAAGTCAGACAGCCTAGGATAGATCCTGGCTCTATCAATTGGCCAAATTCCCTAATTGCTCTGAATCTCAGTGTCCCTGTCTGTAAGGTAGGCATAATAATGATAACTTCCTATTGGGGTTGTTATGAGGACTAAACAAGGTAGCAAGGTTTAGTCACTTGTAATAATGACTAGGGTCTTTCCTATAGTGTCTTCAAAAGCTGGTACACACAGTCTTCTCCCTACACAAATTTGTTAATGTTTTTTGAATACTGGGCCAATACAGTGTTTAACAAATAGTTGGTTATGAAATACATTAACAAATCGTGATGCCTGTGGTTAAACCTATGTGTAGAATTAAGCCAAACCAAGAAGAAAGGACTGATTAGCAAGAATAAAATGTTCCCTTTCATCTTTGAACTTTTCACTAAAAGAAATTCTTTGGTGTTATAATTAGAACACGGCACTCGTGGGCAATTCCAAGCCAGTGGTAGTAGCATTTTCCTTGGAAGCTGCTGGAAATATTGTGGTTGTTTTCTACTGAAAGAGGTTCTGGGACTTTCCAGGAAGGAAGGGCTGTCAGCATCCGGCTGAGTCTACAGTTTGGCTTCCATTGTCACATGAAAGAAACCATCTGTCTCCAGGAACTGGTGGAAGAATCACAAAGATACTTCTGCACTTGTCCTCGATTTTTCCTATTCTCTTCTTATTGCATACATCTGCCATTTCTAATGTGATATGTTTATCTACTATGAAATTAAAGCAGAGTTGTGAAGAGGCTGACTGCTAATCATTCTGATGACATGTGTAAAATGCAGTGCATCAGCACCTGAGTATTCTAGGTGCACACGCTTCCAGGAAGAAATAATAAAACAGGAGATGGAGGCCGGCGCGGTGGCTCAAGCCTGTAATCCCAGTAGGCAAGAGGGTTGCCTAAATCCAGGGGTTTGAGACCAGCCCGGAAAACTTGGTGAGACCTTGTTTCTACAGTAAATCAAAAAATTAGATGGGCGTGGTGGTGTGTGCCTATAGTTTCAGCTACTTGGAAGGCTGAGGCTGAACGATCACCTGAGTCCAGCAAGTCAAGGCTGCAGTGGCCGTGAGAGTGCCACTGCACTCCAGCCTGGGTGACAGAGGGAGATTCCAACTCAAAAAAAAAAAAAAAACAGGAGAAGGTTGACTAAAGTAATTAGGAGCTACTAATAGGGATTTGCCAGGATCCTTCTAAGTACCAGCATTTTTGAAGACGCCATAGGAAAGACCAAAAATACAGGAAAGCAAAACATTTTGTCACAGACCTGCCTTTAAGAGGTCCACAGTCAACTTAAATCAAAATTTTCATACATCAAAATGGGAAGAACTTTATAAAGAATTATATATCTATGTAGGTTATTGTTTTGTTAAGCACTGGCCAGGTCATGTGTTCTTTGAGCTATGGCTGCCATGTTTTCTTAGCTTTGGCCCCCTCCCTTGCCTTAGGGAGGTGAATCTCTCCCCCGACCCCCCTTTTTTTTTATTGTAGAGACGAGGTCTCACCAAGTTGTCCAGGCTGGTCTCAAACCCCTGAGCTCTGGCAATCCCCTTGCCTCGGTCTCCCAAAGTATTGAGATTACAGGCTTGAGCCACCGTGCCTGGCCTTTCTCTGTCTTTAATTTACTTTCTGGCCATTGCTTTGTTAAACTCTGGTGTGTCCACATGCCTCTTTGAGGTATGGCCGCCATGTTTCCTAGCCTTGGCCTCCTTTCCTACTTTGAGAAGGTGAATCAATCTCTCTCACTCTCTCTCTAATTTACTTTCTAAATAAACTAAAAGAAAAAGAATTATATATATATATGTGGCAGGCAGACTAAAGATGTCCACATCTTAATTCTAAAACCTGTAAGTATGCTAGATTACATGCAAAGGGAGATTAAAGTTGCAAAGGGAGATTAAAGTTGCAAATGCAATTAAAACTGCTAATTTACTGACCTTACTATGGGGAGATTATCCTGGGTTATCCAGTGAGCCCAGTGTCATCACAAGGATCCTTAAAAGTGGAAGAAGAGAGTTAGAGAAAGAGCCGTGACAACAGAAGCAGGATCTGAGAGAGGTCATGTTGCTGACTTTGAAGACAGAGGGAGGAGGACCTGAGCAAAGGAATGTAGGCAGAGACCCGCCTGGGCAACTTGGCAAGACCTCATCTCTTCAATAAATCAAAAATCAGCCGGG
>CAUYQG010003462.1:0-21291 GCA_963574415.1 Tarsius wallacei
CCTGGTTGTGTGTCTGTGGTGGTGGAAGTTGTGCCGGCGCCCCGGAGGTGGCTGGGGGGGTGGGGGGGTGGCGCCACTGAAATCCTTTCGGGGCGACATGTTTCTACACAAAAAAAAAAAAAAAAAAAAAAAAAAAAAAAAAAAAAAATTTTGGAGCATGTTAGAGGGAAGAGATCCTTGTAATCAGTACAGATTTTACTTAAAATTCCAAAATTCCAAAGATTTGTGATCTATAACTAAAGGAAAACCAGATGCAAACTATCCATAACAAAGCTTGGATCAGGGCAATGTGTCTGTACTATATCTGCCTGCCAGAAAAAAAAAAAAATTCTTATCATTCTGGAAGAAAATAAAGTACCCAGAAACCCTATAACTTTTAATAAATAATATATAATATCCAATAAAATGTAATAGTTTTGTCAAAAAGAACAACTGGAGCATAAGCAAAAAATACAAGGGAAACTCTCTCTTAAGTAATTTAAATATTGGAGTTTTAAAAAAAGGAATGAAAATTTAACTATCATGCTGTATGCAAAAAACAGAGAAAAAAATATTATAAGAAAAGTGAATAAAGAACAAAAATTTTTTAAATTTTGGGACTGAAGAATAAAATAAAATGATGACTTTAATAAATATATTAATAACAGATCATGTATGACAGAAAAGGAGATTATAACATGAAGTGTGGATCAGAAACAAAATAGAGTGATTCACCCAAGTGATAGAAAATATAAAACATGCCATAAGACAGGTATAGAATACATATATAGAATATGTAAATGGAGTCCTAGAAAACTAAAGGCAAAAGAAACTGGATATAAACACTGTACTCTGGTTGGTAAAATTGCTTCCCAGACAGAAGCGTATGGGTTAACAAGTCTTAAGCTACTATGCAAATACACTGGTGTTCTAGTGGATGGCAGATGATGGGAGCCACATTTCTCACTCTTTGAATGAGAATTCAAGGAAAAAGAAGCTGGAATGATCTGTGTGATAATGGATTAGAGTTGGAAACATCACTGTGAACTCTTATTTAGCTTAATATCAATATAGATGGATACAAAGAAATATACATAGGTATGCATATATACATAAGTTTAATGTACACACATATTTTCTTGCTCTGTCATTTTACTGAGTCTAAGGCAAGGGCACCATTGTATCAAAAAGTATACCTAGTGCCCAGATCTAGATTTCTAGTACCATTCTCCAGTCAAGGGATCCAAGGATCTTTGGAGAAATACTAATCATGGGAGTGGGCAGAAATCTTTTGAGGTGAGTCTGGCGTATCTTGTAGTGCCAGAAAATAACAAAGGGCTAGGGGGAGAAAAAAGAAAATACCTATGGTGAGAAAATAAATATGTCAAAAGGTCATAAGAATCTATTGAAAGAGTTCTCAATGGCCAAAGCTGGGACTATTTGAACAACAAAATAAAGTGGTATTGAATTATAACATAAAGTATAAAATAAATATTCTTGAATATATACTGATATTAATCATTGATTGAGTAGATGAATGCAGGAGACAATCTGTCCTGCAGAAAAATTTCAAATATTTTATGTGAATATTCTGCCCCCAAGGTAGTGAAGCATTATCTTTTTTCCTTAAGTGTAGGATACACACAGTGACTTCCTTTTAAAAAACGTAGTATAGAAAGGGAAAAAAAAAATAGAATAATTTCACAGTGAAGAAACCTAACAAATACTGCTTCAGCCAGGTGATCAAGTGTAACATCAATAGTGATAAGTCACAATGATTTGTGTACCCTTGCTACGATGTGATAAAAATGAACCTTTAACCCCGTGTTCTTCCTTTCAAAAGTACATCACCCCAGGCTAATTACAGAAAGACACAATAGAAAAATCAAGTAAAGTGATATTAAAAAAAAAATCCTTGGCCAGTACTACTCAAAACTGTCAAGACCATCAAAAACAAGGAAAGTCTAAGAAACGATCATAACCAAGATTAGCCTAAGGAAACATTAATATAATGTAGCATCATGAATAGAATCCTGGAATAGAGAAAATACATGAGGCAAAAAAATAAGAAGATCTGAATAAGTATGGACTTCTGTTAATAGTGACATATCTATCATTATTGGTTCAATAAACTTAAGAAATGTACTAATATAACATGCTAATAATAGAAGAAACGATGCAGAGTTTATGGGAACATACTGTGCTGTATTTACAACTTTTCTATACAACTTTTCTAAAATAAAATGTCCACTTAAAAGAAATTGGCAAAATATTTGAACACAATATACAAAACAAAATCTACAAATTGCGATCAAGCACATGAAAAGATGTTCAATCTCAGTCATCTAGGATATGCAAATTAATATTACAATGAAATACTGCCACACATGGCAATACCAAGAGATAGTGACTATATGTTTTACCCAGAACTCCCCTGCATTGTAGAACTGAATATAAAATTGTAAAGTCATTTAGAGTTTCCTAAAAAAAGTTAAATATATACCTTCCCTGTGATCCAGCAGTTCAACTCCTAGGTGTTTACACAAGAAAAATGAAAACACATGTCTACACAAAGACATACACACAAGTATTCATAGCAGCTTTTTTCATAAGAACTCAACCCTGGAACAGTAAGAAGTTTATTATAAACAAATTGGGTTTGATAATAAAATGATAATCTCATATTTTCTAGTAATTTTGCTTTATGTATTGCCTCTAGAATATCAAGAAAAATGTTATATAAACACCAAGAAGTTAATCCCATGTTTTATTTAAGCTTATTATTATTTATTCATATCTGTTCAAGTATCACCAATCTATTTTTAAATAATTCCTCCTTATAGATTTTCATTTCACTTTAATCACCTAATCATGTTCAATAACAGTAAGGTGACTTCCTTAAAAATCACAAAAAGTAAGATTTCTTTTCAGTGTGCTTTTTAGCTCTAAGTAGTTCAAGTCAGATCTGCTTCAAAGGAAGCTGCGTGTGATTTTTCTTTTATGGGGGAATTTGAATAAATTTGTAAGATAGAAAATAATTTGTACTAATAGAAAATGCTAGATGCATGGTTCTATATTGTTTTTGTTTATTCCCTCTTGAATTAGATTAAGTTTGGGGTTTTGTTTCCTTCAATATTATACTCTGAACCAAAATGCAAAATTAATGCACTGCATTTGATCTCTAATAATAATGTAATGCTTATTATTGTGGTTATTTTCATAGACTAGCAGTCATTTATGTAAATGTATACAATTATTTTAATATTTTGGTTTTGTTAAATTTTAGCAACCAAGTAGCAATTTAATATTTTATATTTCAAACTCAAGTATATATATTTTCACGGTTGAATAAAATAGAATTATTATAGTCAAACACACCACTAATTTTTAATTAAATAAAATGTTTTGCTGAGTTTATTTTTTTCATTTACTTAAAAACACCAAGGTTGCCTCTATTATTATTAAAAGATGAACCATCTCTAATTTTTTTTCTCTTGACGTTAATCTTGCAATGGCTAATATTTTGCCTCTGATTTAGGATTCTGGTTATTGGCAATGAAGATAATCCATGAGACTTGCTTCTTATAGAGAACTTTCCTAGAAGATGTATTACTTTATTATTTATGTATTATTTATTACATATTTCAAACGTTAAATTGTTTGGTGACAAGAATTACATTTTAAAATATTCTTTAGGTTTAAATTCTCCCACCTTGTCTTGCAAACAAGCATGCGTAAATCACTTCTTAGCAGCATAACAAAGAGAAAATAAAGGTCATAAAGGATATAAAGCCATTTGCCAGGACAATTCTGAACTATACCACGGTTAAGATGCCTTCACAAATATGAAGATCATCTTAAAATGAACATTTTTTTCACCGGTGTAGTATTCATCATTTGGAAGTCAGAGTTATTTTTAGGGATAATTATACAGTCTCTAAATTTTAATCAGTGCTAAAACAAGAGAAAAATGTGTGAAACCAAATTCTTGTATCCTCACCCTCCTTTTCCTCCCAAATCAGGGAATAATACCACTTACCTTACATTTGAGCGAGCCATTAATCTAGGATATATTTTTTATAGCTCCACACTTTTCCATGCCTAATCCAAGCCATGCTCCAAACATCTCTAGAAAACTATCCACAGTTCTATAACTGGATTACTGAAAAATCTGAACTTCCTGTATTGGAAGCGTAATTATCTTCTTATGGTAAAAACCTGATCGCCTTATTTAAACTGCATAACTGCTCAATTGCAGTTTATTAAGGGATAAAGAACATATTTTATCAAGGTCTGAACAGTCTTTTATGTTTTGTCCACAGTTTACTCCCTTTTGGTGCTCAACAAACCTATCAGCTTTCTCACAATTACATGACTTAGCCTTGCCTTTCCTTATCACACGGACTTTGCAGAGGTTGATTCTCAGCCTGAAATGCCCCTGTCACCCAAACACTTTTCATTTTCACTCACCCACATCTGTACAGATGTCAGGTCTTCAGAGAAGTGACTCAGTTTCCTAGAGCCGATCAGAGACCCTGTTTATATACCTCTTCTTTATATCAATGACAATTGTTATCATTATATGTTAGTAACGATTGAACATATGTAAATTTGACTCAACATTTTATCCTGAGCCTCAAACACTATGAAATAAATATTTTTGATGAAGAAATAAATATTTATAATAACATACCTTCTTTGTTCCTGGCATTGACCTGGGTGCTTTAGGGATAACAGCAGAATCTGTGAGTGTGTAATAGGCAGCTAACTAATGTCAGAAATTTGTAGAAATATTATTGTGATTAGTGCTATGGATAGAAATACAGCACATTAAACCAGAGTTGGGGACAGAGCAACGACAGGGCGTGGTACAATTTTATATCCCCGGGTCAGAGGCAGACTCTCTGAAGAAGTGACATTGGAGAGGAGACTTAAATGACCTAAGGGAGCAATACATTCTGATTTCCGGCCACATCACGTAGGGTCTTGCAGGCATGTTGCTTTAGACTTTTGAATTTTATTCTGAGGGAGATGAGAAATCATCAGAGAGTTATGAGCAGGGTGTGATGTGGTCTGACTTAGTAAATAAAATGATGCGTTCTGAATTAATAATAAAGGCTCACTCTGGTTGCTCCATGGAATGCAGACTTTATTATGGAAGAGGTAGAAGCATGTACATTAACTGGCAGGTTACTGCAAACGTGCAGGAGAAAGACATTTGGGTGCTGGAAATGTTTTGAAGATAGAGCTTTCAGAATTTGCTGGATGAGTCAATAATAGGATTTGTGAAAGAGAGGTATATCAAGGGGTTTTTAGTCTAAGATACTCTAAGAAGAGAGCCAGGTAGGGTATAAATTTAGGGTGGATGGTATTGGAGAGGGACTCGAGAGTAATTTTTTAAAAATAAAAAACCCAGTTTTCTTTATTTTGGAAAGTATTTCTAAATATCAAATAACTAACAGCATTAGAAACTCATGAACCAAAAAATAAAATTTTTTTAAGAAGGCGAAAGAAATTCATGAACCAGAGATCACTCTTAAAGGATTCTACATTGAAATACTGACATTGTGCTGTGACTGATTGTGGTTGTAACTGATTTTTAAGTCTCTTTTTTAGAATCGGTTTCTGAGGCTGACACAAAGCCTGATAAAAATATCTTTAGATAACGTATAATCTATGGTTTTAAATGGTTGTAACAAATACAATGTTTAATTCAAGAACTCTTGACTATGTTGACTTATTATAACTAGATGGTGTTTGTTGAGGGTCTCAACATATTACACTTTACTAAATAGCTATAATAAGTTCATGTTAGCCTCTCTTCTATGTGCTTCAGTTAGTCTCCTTTTCTGATAACATTTAATAAAATAATCCATATTTTCTTAAACCCTGCTTTGTATAGATTAACACACTGATAGGTTTACCTATAAAATAAAGCTCATAATTCTAAGCCATTTATGTCCCTCCACAATGTGTTTCTGTTCATTTTTTAAAATGTATCTTTCATAATTCCTTTTTACTACTCTCTTTCAAACTTGAGCTCACCATAATTCCCAAATACATCATGTGTGGTTCCACCTAGGTTTCACCAGTATGCACCAGCCTGCTCTCTCAGGTATATCTTTTCCTATTTGGATTCCTATAACCATATCCTTACCTTTAAATTTTAGTCCCTTAACCTCAATACAATTTTCCCCAAGTATTGCATCTTTCTCCTCTGAAATCTTGTAGCACTGACATATCAAATGCTATAGTACAAATTGGCTTTGGGAAGAAGATAAAGTGTTCACATTTATACATCTTAAATTTGAAATGTTTGGAGACATGCTAGCAGGTATTTCCAGTGATGGCATTTTTAATATAGGAGTAATAAAAAAACTTTCTCTGTTTCCATCTAAAATGTATATAGAAAAAATATATACTCTAAATATTTATCAGTACAGACATACCCTCATATGTTCTAGGTTTTGAACTGACAATACTATTAATACAGACGTAAATAAATTTTAAAGTTGTTTGTAGTTTATATTGTACCTGCTACCTTAACAGAAAGTAAGGACATATTAACAAAAGAAGATGTACTTCATCAATTCAAGATGTCTGTTTTCCAAGATAGGTTTCTCAAGAATGAGCTCATAAGCAAGTGAGAAAAAAGTCACATTAGCAAGAGTTGCCAGAATAAAAAAACAACAGAATCAGAACTCAAGAACTAAAGATTATAAAATTATTAAAAACAAAATATGTATAAATGTTAAATTAAATAGTGTCTCAAATCATGAGGAAGGAATAAAATATTACCAGAAAGATAAAGCAGAATACATTATGAGTATAGATCTTACATATAAAAAGCTTAGATGTCATTTCTGTCCTTACAACAAGAAAAAAATGTGAAAAAAAACTGAGTTGGCACATGAGAGAATTGAGATGGCAGAGCAAACAGTCACCTCAAAATCTTGAGACAAAAACAAATAATAATAATCTGGATTACTTTGAACAGAAGCCTCTAGACATATAAACTAGGGTCTGATGAACAAAATTCACAACATGAAAGAACAGATGAATAATATAAACAGAGAGATGAAAAGCCTAAGAAACAATCAAAAGGAAATGCTAAAAAATGAAAGCCCTATAAGAAAAATGAAGAATGTCTTTGATGGGCTCATCAAGACTAGACATAGCCAAGAAAAGAATCAATGAGCTTGAAAATAAGTCAATATAAGCTTTATTAAACTGAAAAGCAAAAGAAAAAATGGTAAAAGAAAAAAATATCTCCTACAATAGAATTTCCAAGAACTGTGACAATTTCAGAAAGGGTAATATGTGAGTGATTGGAACATCAGAAGGAAAGAGAGAATGAAACAGAAAAAAATCATTGATGTAACAATAGCTGAGACATTTAGAAAATGAATTAAATATCAAACCAAGATTCAGAAAACCCTGAGAACACTAAGCAAGAAAAAATTTTGAAATATGAACCTAAAAAATTGTAAAATATGTGATATGTCACATTCAAACTGCAGCAAGCCAAAGACAAAAGTAAAATCTGAAAAGAAGATGGAGACAGAAATTCTAGAGAAGGGCAGAAATTATAGTGGACTTTTTATTGGAAACCACGCAAGCAAGAGAAGAATATAATTTAATATTGTCTAGTGTTGAAAGAAAAACAACAACAAAACACACAAGCCTAGAATGCTATATTCAGCAAAATTATCCTTCAAGAACGAAAGAGAAATAAAGGCATTTCTCAGACAAACTAAAATTGAGAGAATGCATTGTCAGTATACTTGCTCTGCAAAAAAATGCTAAAATAAATTTTTCCAGAAGCAGCAGCTCAGGCCCACACAAAGAAAGGAAGGTAAAATAAAATTGAAGGTAAAATAAAATGTTATTCTTAATTGATCTAACAGATAGATAAGTGAAATAAATGACAATGTTACCGGAGATAGAAGGGAAGAACTGAGGATAATCTAAGTATCTGCACTACCCTTGAAAGCAGCACAGTGTTATATGGAAATAAACTTAGATTAGCTGTAAATGTATACATTTATAAACTACAGGGCAATCACTAAATTTATTTTTAATGAAGCACATTTTTCTTAAATGAGCTTCTTAGAAGTGAAAAAATACATTAAAAATGTGTCACTGAAAGTTAAAACTAAATATATGAGTTGAAAATGTTGAGTGTTATATGCCCCCCCCATCCCTCCTCTGGCAGTGTCCTGCTACTGCCAATCCCTTTCTTGCAGTATTTTGATAAATGTTCAGAGTCCACTTATGAGTAAGAACATGTGGTACTCAATTATTTGTTTCTGTGATAGCTCACTGAATATGATGGACTCTAAATCCATTCAAATTGCTGTGAAATCCATAATTTTGTCCTTTTTATAGCTGCATAATATTCCATAGTGTATATGTACCACATTTTTTAAGAGTATCTGAGTCCAAACCAGGTGAAGTGAGGACCAATGGGAGGTCCAAACTTCACCTGTATGATGACCATTTATATAGCTAACCCTGAATTATACCCCACATCTTAAAAAAAGAAAAGACAATTTTGAAAAAATATTAGGCACAGATGAAAAGAGTAGAACTCATTGGGATAATAGATTCAAAGACATTTTGCTGTTGGTAGTATAGAGATTTAGAAAGCTGGAAAACATTAAAGATGTGTCAGATAGGATACAGACTGTGGTAGAGTCCAGGTTTTGCTTGTGGGGAAGATTACACAACCTGTGGTTTAGGATGTAATGACATTTAAGACTATAAGAATTCTTGGGGTCCTTCTGAATTCCAAACAAGGCAAAAAGGTGGTCAGTTCAGCTCAACAGATTTGAGAAGACTCATAAACAGAGTCTGGCACACTCTGCCCCAGTTTTGATAGATCTAGGAAACAGTCACTCCATTAAAAATAATAATGTGGGAAACTTATAATATTAACTATACTGTAATATATTTGGTAAAAATTGTAAAGTGTAGGACCAATGGGAGGCCCAAACTTTCTAAACTTGTATTTGAAAGTACATATAAACCCATGTTATTACGGTAAAGTAATTAACATTTGCATTATGACTCCATAAAGAGTTCAGCTATATTGTCTGCAACATTTTAATCCTTCCGCTCCATGATCCAGAAGATAGGATGTTTGAAATAAACCAGTTTTGCTATAGGTGAGTTGCATAGTACAGTAAGAATTTTATGATGACGTTTTACTATACTAGTGATCACAAAGAGAAAACCAGAGAAACATGAACATATTAATAGAAATGTTGATGTATTTTTGTAGATTAATGCAATACTACCAATATTATATAATAAATATTTAAAAGTACTTTTTAATGATTTGAATTTGTGTAGGAATACTGGGTTATCTAGTACTATGAAAGAGAAACATGAAATATGTGAAAAGTTAAACAATACTTTTTTCTGGCCAGATACAGTGTATTTTGTTCTTCTGTAGAAGAAAAGAGGTAACATCAACCTATCCATTATATGAACTCTCTGGACCATACTGCCATGATATGCTTCTGGAGAAATTGTGTTTTCTGGCTTGTTGGTCGTGTTACTGTTCATGTCCTATTATGGCTGAATAATTATGCATTTCTAATTATAACTGAAGACTTGGGAAAAAATTTATTTCCTGAAATGATGTGAGGGAACCGAAATACATAATCTGGGGTAAGCATTTAAGTTAGTTATTATATCATTTCTATCTTAATATTGTATGGCTGACAGAAGAGAAACCAGCATTATCTTTGTGTTTGATTCTTAAAGTGTGTGCAGCTAAATAAAATGTTTGGCAAAAATGATTGCTTATCTCAAATATTTTCTTCCTGATATATTTATAAGGAGATTCCTTTTGAAAAATATCTAATGACTGCTTTTATTATATCCTTCATTATCAAAAAATATTCCTAGGAGCTATTAATAGGAAAAAAAGAAAATTTTATTTACATTTGTTATTAGATTCTAGTGTATAGGTTATATGATTTCTACTAGTGTGATTTGTCGACTTACAATAGATGATGAATCTAATATGTGGATGGGTCATGTTTATCAAGTAATGCTCAGGACATTTATCAAATGCATAATCTGTGAAGATAACTTTCCCTAAAATCAACATGAAAAGATTCTGAATCAGGAATTAGTGTGTAACACAACATAAAATAAGGTCGAAGACTGTGGGGGCATAGTAGATTGTTTTTTGAAGGAGATAACACTGACAATTTTTTTTCTGAGATTGATTTTCATATTAAAAAAATGAATTTATGACTTATTATTCCTAGACAAAAAGTCTGAATTTGAGACTGTGACTCATACATATCTTCTTCCCAATTTATTGAAATTGGTCTAGATCTTCTGAAATGAATTCCATCATGTTATGAGGGAGTTCTCCAAAAAAAACGAAATTAATTTTTGGAGGGTGGACCCCTTGTAGTACAGGCTTCCTCCACTATGTGGGCATTCTAGGAACCCATGGGCATCAGTATACCAGCTAGCATTGTTGTGAGAGGCAGCATTTGACTTCAGTGAATTTTTTTGTTTTTGGAGATTCTTTCAACACGTTTGCCCATTTCATGACGCACCTACTCACACTGCGCTAAGTGTTCAGCAGTTTGGACCCAGATCTCACCCAGAACAACACTTTTTGTTTCCCCAGATAAAAAAAAAAATCCTCTCAAGGAAATATTTCGCCCATGTGGAAGAGGGTAAACAAACAAACAAAAAACTGTAGAAGCACTGAAAGGCATCAAACATGATGAGTTCTAAAACTGTTTTGAGCATCGGAAAAAGTATCTCGATAGGTGAATTGCATCAAATGGAGAATACTTTGAAGGTGACTGAAGTTTAAACTTGTAAGAATAAATACACAATTTTTAATAAATAAATTTCAGTTTTGGTGGGGTTCCCCCTCATAAATTACCAATTAAAACCTAATGTTTAAAAAATTAATTCAGGTTTATGATGGATTATAAAGTAAGTGGATATTGGTAAAAGAAACATCTAGATTTTACCACACTGTGTCTGCTTCCCCCTTCCCAAAATGAATTGGGATGCACCAGTACAAGTATTGTTAACAGATTTAGTTAAATATTTTAGAGAAACTGATGAATAAAATGGCATTTGGGTCACATCTCTTAGGTTCCCTATGAGCACAGATAATCATGAATCACACTGAAACTTAAAAGATGTTGTGTGTGCAAAATATTTGCCAAGCCCGCTAAAAGTTGCAAAATAGGCCTGGACCAAAACAAACCATGCTTCATGATAATAAGAATTTTTTTTTAAAAAAAGAAAAGGAGATCAGTCTAGACTACATGCCTCCAGTTTCACTGTCTTCTGTCTTCCTACCTGCAGTTGTTTAAAGTTATTTAAAGAGATGGTGATAATTATGGAAAAGAATAGATAAAATGCAGCAGTTTGCAAAACACTTGAGTGGGTCACCAACTTTGTTGTTTTCTTAACCTGTTCCCTAAGCTGTGAACCTTAAAGAACAATTTGCAAAGCTTCCAATGACATGGTAAAATAACACTAACAGCCCTGTAATGAATTGGAAATCAATAAAGCATTAAAAATGCAAATACATTCTTGTTAATATGATATAATTGTGAAGAACTTCTAGGCAGTCAATTACCATTTAACACAAAAGCCTGTAACGATTTAATTAGGAATCCTTCACCTAATTGAGGTCAAGATTGTTAGCAGAGGATGTCTAATTAGCTTGCTTATAGCAACTATCTTCTTTGAAAACTCCCTCTGTAAAACCCTTCCTTAAAAGACATTCCTACCATCAACCACACATAGACAAAAGGAGTGTGTGTAAAATTTGGTGAAATCCAAATAAAAGTCTTTACCTGAGCAAATAGTATTGTAGCACTATCAGATTCCTGGCTTTGAAAATACATTGTGGCTATCTATTATCACTAGGGAGAACTGAGTGAAAGATACTTGGAAACGCTAATTACTTTTTGAACATTACACACTTTCAAAATGAAAAGTTATTTAAAACGCACCCATCTATTCCAGAAGTGCAAGACAGAATATGAATTGTCTACGTCTTTGTAATTGCAGGGATTATTTTAGACAATAATCGGTTCCATGAGATAAGGCCAAATTAATATGGCATTTGATATAGTTCAAGTAAACAGCAGATTCGTCAATCCAAAATTAATTAAGAAGTCCTTAGATCACAGTAGCACTTCTAAAAGTTGTTGGAGAAGATCTTTTTGACTGTTTATATTCCTAATTTGCTTTTGACCAGATTATGGTCTTTCAACATTCAAGTATAAAACCTCAACTAGAAATAAAATCCATAATAAAGTTATCTAGTTAGTCTCCTTTGCTTAAGGAAATAAGTAGCCTATTTTATCTTCTTTAAGATTAAGGCTTTTATAATTATTTTAATTAAAATACATAAAAAGAAATAGTATTTCATAATAGGCTGACAAAAACCAAAGGAGATTTATCATTGCACCAAAGGAGATTTATGTTAGAAATAGATGGTAGTCTCCTGCAGCTGCAGCTGCAATGACCAAATTTTGTAACCCGAAACTCTAACGCTCAAGACACTTCAGGGGGAGGGAAAAAAAAAGACATGTCCACATAAATTGTAAAATTGTTTATGTAAATGCATATTTCCATATTTAAATACCTGATACTATTTTAGTTTCTACTCAATATATACTGAATAAAATTTGACCTTGGAATTATTTCCAAAATCTCCAATTAACAACATATAAAATCAGTGTCCTAACATGTTGGGAATGACTAGGATAGGGAAAACGTGTACTTCCTATTAAGTCCAGTATCAATAGCCCAACTTAGAATGTATATCATACATTCCCTGAGACAAGGGGTTATTTAAGAACTAAAAATTGGGCCGGGCTCAGTGGCTTAGCCGGTAATCCCAGCACTTTGGGAGGGTGAGGCGAGTGGATTGCCTGAACCCCCGGGTTCGAGACTCACCTGGGCAACTCGTCTAGACCTCGTCTCTACAAGAAATCAAAAAAATTAGCCGGGCTTGGTAGCGGGCGCCTGTAGTTTCAGCTACATGGAAGGCTGAGGCGGAAGGATCACTGGAGCCCAGCAGGGCAAGGTTGCGGTGGCCGGGAGCGTGCCGCTGCACTATAGTCTGGGCGACGGAGTGAGACTCCAACTCAAAAAAAAAAAAAAAAAAAGAACTAAAAATTGGTCACTCACTTTAATGATCTCAAAGTCTTAAAATTTAGAGCATTCTTACACGACCAACATGAGCTGTACTTTCACTGGAGCTATTACTGTCTGACAACACTGCCTTTCAGTTATTTGAACACACCAAGTTCTTCCATGCCTCAAGCCTTTGTTACAGGCTTCTATTTTGAATGCATCTCTCTCTCGTATACAGAATTCCCTTTTAAACAGGACTCTCTTTTTGACATCATTTAGATGTCACTACAAATGACATTTGAAGATCTAAGACATTACATAGCATTGACTTTATTTTTTATTTATTTTTTAATAAAAAAGTTCTCAGGCAGTCAGTGGGAATTTTCATACTGGAGAGGAAAATCTGCCCAAAACCTTCCAAGTCTGGATATGTGGCTTGTGCCCAATGCATATTCTGTGCATATCCCACTACTACAAAGGAAGTAAGTTCTTTGTGTCATTGCAAAGAAATGGGTTATAGTGAAGCTAAATTCTATCATGGGATTCAAATGTGGTCATACACAATCCTGTGACCATAGATGTAAGGTTCAGATAGAGAAAATGATCAGCAGAACCATGTGGACATTCACATCTAAATCATTTATTTGAACATTCACGTCTAAATCATTATTTGTGCAATGTGTTATGTGTTATGTTAGAAATAGATGTCCTTCAATTTTTTAAAAATATTTTTCCCATTTCACAATCCAACAGCTAGCTTATGCTTAAATTTATGGTAAGGTATATAAATATTTTGCCTATTTTATGCCTATAACTGGAACCACTCCCTTCTTATATATGTCTTTTCTCATTGAGAATCAAATTAATTCCACTGTTTTCACTTTATTAAAGCCACAAAGTTGGGAAGGAAGGAGTAAGAGAGTGGAATAAGTCAAAATTTTGATAGATAAAATAAAAAAGTTCTTGTTATTGAATTATTCATTCGCCAAACACTTATTACTAGCTATCTCTGTTGAATAAATATATGCTAGGATTTATGCTAGGAACTTTTAGTTTCAATGTGAATATTTAACTTTGCTACTCGTTGGTAGAGAACTATAGTCCCTTGATAAATCAGGTGATTGATTTATAAACCAGTCCCACCTCTTGACCTCTCCACCTGTTTTTCAAGACTCTCAATCAGTAGCTACTACATGGATCATATACTTTTAGATATAAAGATTAAAGAGAGCAGTTCTCTGAATTATATGATATTTTAAACATTTACCCATTGACCTTGACATTTTTATGAATATATTCAAAATTGAGTCCTCCTCTTCAACTTCATTTTAAACTTGATTTTAAATAAGTATTGATAGAAAAGTAGGTATGAAGAAAAATATGAGACATGAATATGCATAGAAATATGCTTATTAAAATAAAAGATGCTTTTTAAAAAAAATAGCTTAAAAATTTATACAAAATAGCCCTTAAAACTGCTTGAATCAGTTACTTAAAGGCTTATTCACTGTAATAAAAATGGCATTTTTATACTCTGCCAAAGTTATAGTCATAAAAGAGGCATGTACTTCTCAACATATTAGAAATTGTCCCTTTCAAGTCAGCTGTCTATACAACAATTATGCTGTAATTACTTTCATTAGGGATTTTTCTGACCATGTCCCTTCCAATAAGATGGTAGGTCTATTATTTAGAATGTGAACAATAAACTAGAATCAGAAAAAGGGAAATAAACAAACTTTTTGTGCCATCAAAAAAAGAATCATTTAGTTTGAAATCAGAGTTATTCCAATGAATTTTGGCATAAGATCATCAACATAACTGATGTTTCAATTCTAGGAGCTTCTGACAGCAAGTAAGAAAAAAATCAAGAACC
This sequence comes from Tarsius wallacei, assembly GCA_963574415.1. NCBI lineage: Eukaryota > Metazoa > Chordata > Mammalia > Primates > Tarsiidae > Tarsius > Tarsius wallacei. Next base: position 14,999 of record CAUYQG010003462.1, read on the forward strand.
AACTCTTTGGTTATCTAAAGGTGCAACGTGTGTTCTAAAATTCTTTACAGAGAATGCCAATGTTAAGTAAAATAGATCATATATGAATTGACTTATACTTTAGCAAATTTTTGCATTATGAAAAATACATTTTAAAATGAAGAACTGGTGAAGAAGTAGAAAATTTTTTTCACTAAATATATAGTATTTGATCGACAATAGTTAGGTCTTTAAATGTAGAGGTGTTCTCATTTTTTAAGCAGGATCTATAATTGGCTTATATATGTTATGGCTTAAATTTTTTTGCCATATTTCCTCTCTTTGCTTTCATTGTTCCTGACTAATGATCACTCTTCTTCATCTGGCACATGTATCTGAAATAAAAAGATCCATTTGGAAAATAAGGATGATTTGGGGATGGTGTAAGGAAGAAGTAAGATATTATGTGTACCTCATGTGTGTGTATGTGTGTGGCATGGTACTAGAAAGATAAGAGTCTGGTTGATACATATTAAATCTCCTGTCCCACACAATATTTCCTCTTTGCATGCAGACTTAATTTTTATCTTTAACTGCCTGAGTAAAATATCCTTAACAAGTATTTCTAAACATTTTAAAGGAAGTTAGACAAAAGAAATTTAGAGTCTACAAAGACTTATAAAGACTTTAATATTTTTATGGTGACAATAGAAGGAACCAGTCTTCATCGGGGGTGTTACACATAAAATAATTTTATAGTGTTTTCAAAGACATAAAGGCTTTAATATTCTTGTGTTGATAACAGAAGGAGCCAGCCCTCATCAGGACCCCTCCTGCCATCCAGTTTTGCAAGTACACTTATTGTCTCCAGACTTTTCAAATACTTCCTCTTGTCTTAGGCTCTGAAAGGTGTGTCTCCCTAATGCAATGTTTGAGAGAAGCTTATTTGTAGTGACAATTCTTTTTGAAGGCGGGCAGCCCTGTTTCTCTGTTCACAGGTCTATAGTGAAGGTTCTGGGCATGTCTACACCAGTTTGTAGCACAGCTGTCTGCAGTGTTTGAGGAACACAAAATGGCAGCCCTCAAGCCACTGTGAATAATTTGAAATTACAAGGGGCAATTAGGAGGTGAGAGGAAGGAAAGGAAGGTAAATGAATTGAGGAACCACCCAGATGGCTTTAGTTCCTAAAGGCTGAGGAACTAAATAGGGGTAAAACAGAGAAAATTCCCTAGTGACAGTCATCCAAAGAACATTTTAGGAGTGTGTGCACTTGTCAGGCAGGTTGGCTCATGCCTGTAACCCCAGCACTTTGGAAGCCTGAGGCAGGAAAATCACTTAAGGCCAAGAGTTAAGGCTATGAGCCTGGACATCATAGCAAGATCCCATCTCTAACAACAAAAACAAAAATTGGTCAGGCATGGTGGTGCATGCCTGCAGTCCTGGGTACTCGGGAGGCAGAATCTAGGGTAACAGTGAGCTATGATTGTGCCACTGCACTCCAGCCTGGGTGAAAGAGCAAGACTCTGGATGTATAAATAAATAAATAAATAAATAAATAAATAAATAAATAAATAAATAAATAAATAAATAAATAAATAAATAAATAAATGAGGGTGCCTGATGTTCAATTTGAAGTGGTGTTTGTTGTTCTTCTATGTGCCCTATTATTTGTCTCTTCCAAATTCCAAATGTTCAAGTAAGACAACTGAAAACACCATTGCTGTAAGCAAGGTTTTGTTGCGTTTTAGTGATTTTGTGGAAGTCAAAAAATGTTTCTGGGTTGATGCCATATGGACCAGAAACCAGTTCACCCAGGCCCATGAGGTGATCTGAGCCTATAAAGGATGACTGGAAAGGCTGTAATATCTTTGTGGTGACAACATAAGAAGTGAAAAGGGTGGCCAAGAAACTCTGCTACTCAGAAAGTAGCACACATTTTGGGAGGCGTTTTGAACATACTGAAAGATGAGGTTTTGAGATTTAAGTCATTTTTTTTTTCTGGCAGGACTGCACCAGCTGGCATTTAGGTTATAGAGGAAGTGGTTAACAGAAGAGCGGTTTATATGATAAAATGGAGCCATCAAAATTAAAACGAGACTGTGGTTACTGGCAGCCCTGATTATAGAACAGAAGGGAGTTGAGTGGAAGCCAGTGCTAGAGGATAGGCAGCCAAGAAGCAGTGAGGAATTCAGTCACCTGGTAGACAAGACACTAGTAAGTTGGCCTAAGTCTGCTGTGGAAGGGAAGCAGGAGATGACAGGGAACTGGAGAAAGGAAGGGAGATGTCGGGGGGAGATGAGCTGTGTGCATTCCCACCCCCTTCCTGTCTCCTGTCATTTTTAGTGCTTTGTCAGTCACCCCACTCATCTGCCCACACCCCAAGTCCTAACAGCCAGCACAGCCCTGTCTTTCCTTTTCTTGACCATGGATTTTGTGAGGCAAATAAGCAGAAATTGCAGAACATTTTATGCGGCTCCTGGCCCTGTAAACTGATGAAGCCTGTGGTCCCATCTTCTGCTTGAACCCTGCTCTGACACTTGGACCTGTTCGCACTAAGATGTCCGCGTTCTAGAATTTTCTCCTCTGCTCCAGGCATTGAAAGTTGGTTTATCATCTAACTTCTGGCCCAAGGAATTGGGGTCCTCAGCGGTTCTGGAGTATGTCTCAGCCCCAGGGATGAACTCTGAGATTCTTTGAGCCCTAGACAGCATCAATGAAGGTTGCAGAGGAAGCTAAGTGGAGAAGGTAGGCATCACGTGCCGCCCCATCCCCTTCTTATTTATGTCTCCGTCCTGGGCAGTAGACCTGGTGTCTCCACTCCAGAAACCCTGGGGACTTTGCTAGATTAAAAAAGTCTTTTGTCAGATTTGTTCATCTCTATTACCAACATGAAAGGCAGAGGAGAGAAGCCTGAGTCTTTGCCTGAGGGTCTCTAAAAGAACATACTGTTTACTATCTCTAGTGAAAGGAAAAGAGAAGGAGAGGATAAAGGGTTAAAAGTCCAGATTCTGAAGGGTGTGGATACTCAGTGTTCAGGAAGGAAACTTCAAGCCTCAAACCAGAGAGAGGGCATAAGAGGCAGTGGATGACACTGGATTAGAAAGACTCCCTCCTGGTGAAGAAGTAAGGGGATACAAATACATAAAAATAACTCCCAGGGCACAGTCAACTTCCAACTCCCAGAGCTTTCCAGAGCTATTCTCAGAACCAGGGATCTAGTCTCCACTCAGACTCTGGTCTCTTCACCTGTGCCTGCATTACTCTGAACATGTGAGGAATCTGCTTTGGGTAGTGAAGTGAGGCCTCTGGAAAGTGCCAAGGCCTTAGGATAAGAGACATGGCAAAGGCCTAGGAAAGCACAGCTGTCAGAGCACGAGTGACAGCAAGGCAGGCTCTGTGCATACACACGTTCAGCCCGCCTGCTGTGGCAAACTGGCAGTGAGCCCCTTGCCAAGTGTGTGGACAGTTAAAATATGGGGCACTCTGATAGAGACCACGTTTCTTACAATTTTCGGAGTAGTTAGACATATTGATATAAATTGAATCCTACCTCTTCATAATGGATAAGTTTTAGCCAACCTGGCTTCTTGGAAGCAGCCATTCTGTTTCCATTTAATGTCCAACATAAATTATTCTCACCACAGTTAGTTGAATTACTTAATAAGAATAAAGTTATTGTAATTATTCCTGCTGTGAATTGTGGTATCTGACTAGAAATACAGTTTTACTTGGCAGCATTTTCTTAATTACCAGAGCTCAGTCAGCTCCTAGGCACACAACTCTGAGTTATGGGACAGGCCCATGTGTCAGTGCTTCACCGACTCCTGGGAACTTTTGTTTCTTTCCCCTTTTTTTTTTTTTTTTTTTTGAGGTGGAGTCTCACTCCCTTGCCCAGGCTGGAGTGCAGTGGCACACTCATGGCCACCCCAGCATCAACCTGCGGGGTTCTGGCGATCCTTCTGCCTCAGCCTTCCCAGTAGCCAGAACTACAGGCACGCACTACCACGCCCAGCTAATTTTTTATTTATTGTAGAGATGAGGTCTCACCAAGTTGCCCAGGCTGGTCTCGAACCCTCGGGCTCAGGCAATCTACTCGCCTCAGCTGCCCAAATGCTGGGATTACAGGTTGAACCACCGAGTCAGTCTTCTTCCTCTTTTTATCAAAGCATTATGAAGTATTTTTAGAGGGTGATGGGCCCAGCACTATTGCATTTCACTCTTACCCAGTAAATACCTATGCCTATGGTATGTGTTTCAATATAATTCATTCTAAAATTTGAAAAATAAATGAGTAGAATTGATTATACCCTTAATAAGAGAATTATGAATGTCCTTGGGATAAATTTTAGATAATGCAAACTTGGAGAAAAACCTTCAATAGTGTGTTCATGTGTAAGTCATCCCATGACAGATTCATTTATCTACTGATTAATGTATGCAAAGCTGATCAATTCAAAGGATAAAATGTCAGAAAGCTCTTCAGTTTTGCCTCTCTAGTCAATCATATTCATTACATGCCAATTTTTAAAATAAATGTTATTTTTGGAATAATTTTATATGTGCAGAAATAATGTGAAGATAGTACAGAGGATCTCTACATAGCTCACAATAAATGTCCTGATTATTAACATATTATATGAGTATGGTATTTTACAATTAATTAACCAATGTGGATACATCTTTATTAACTAAAATCCATACTTTTTCAGGTTCCCCTAGTTACTACCTAAGGTTACTGATCAGAATCCCATCCAGGATACCATATTAAATTAGTAGTCTTTTCTCTTTAGGTTACTCTTGGCTACAAGTTTCTCAAACTTTCCTTGTTTTGGATGACATTGATAGTTTTTAGGGGTACTGGTAAAGTAGTTTGTATAATGTTCTTCAATAGGGATTTATCTAATGTTTTTCTTATGATTTAATGGGGGCTATATGCTTTGGAGAGGAAGACCACAGAGGTAAGATGTCATTTTTATCCCATCATATCAAGAGTGCAAATTATCAATACGACTTATAACAGTTAATGCTAATGTGGATTATCTGGCTAAGAAAGTGCATGACAGGTTTCATCACTTATAGTTACCATTCCTCCCACTCTCTTTCAATACTGTTCCTACTCTTTGTAGGAAGAAGTCACTATGCACACACGACACTTTCTTCACTCATGAATATTTATTTTATACTTTGGGTTATTGTCCAGTGTTACTTCATTTATTGTGGTGCTCAGTTCCAGCTGTGAAGATGTTACAAGCTGATCTTACGAATTTTTTTTTTTTTTTTTTTTTTGCCCGAATGCTGAATCAGTCATTTCTCCAAGGATTCTAGTTTCTTTTAGTGGAGAATGATATTAGAAACCAAGATATGTGTACTTGTTGCTGCTGAGTGCTTCTCCTGGATGCTCTGAGTTGATACCAAAGAAATATATGCATATACACTAGCTCATGCATATACACAAATGTTTCTTTTTAAGATTGTTTTCTTTTTAAGATAGTTTCCTGTTGTATGGACGTACCACAGTTTATCTACTGACTCAATAAAGGACAGATTGTTACTTTTAATTTTGAGGCATTATAAATAAAGCTGCTACAAATATGTGTGTGAAGGTTTTTATGTGGCTGTAAGTTTTTAAATTAGTTTTGTAAATTTACCTAGGAGTGCAGTTGGTGGATCATTTGGTAAGATTATGTTTAGCTTTGTAGGAAACTGCCAAAACTGTCTCCCAAAATGGCTATAAACTTTGTATTCCCACTAGCAATAAATGTTTTTCTCTTCTTCCCCCTTGCCAACATTTGGTATCATCAAGGTTTTTTGTTGTTGTTGTATTGGACTTTAGCCACTCTAATATATGTGTAGCATTAGAACATTTTTGTTTTAATTTTGTAACTCCCTAAGGGTAAATAATGTTGAGAATATTTTCATATGCTTATGTGCCATCTGCATATCGCGTATCTTCTTTGGTGAGGGGTCTGTTCAGATCTACGCCCACTTATTAGCTGAGTTGTTTTCTTATTTTTGAGTTTTATTTTTTTCGTTTATTTGGATATTTTGGATACAAGTCTTTATTAAGTATGTGCTTTCAAAATGTATTCTCTCGGTCTATGGTTTTTCTGTACATTCTTTTAACAGTGTCATATGCAGAGCAGAATTTTTTTATTTTAATAATATTAAACTTTTCCATATTTTCCTTCATGGATTTTTTTTTTTTTTTTTTTTTTATATATTATTTTATTTTATTATGTTATTGTGGGGTACAGTTAGGGGTTAGGCATACAAAAATATTTCGTTCAGGTACCCTTGTTGATAAGAGGTGTCTCCCCATCCTCAGATAGATACC